>VWYP01029194.1:21982-150347 GCA_013400435.1 Pycnonotus jocosus | reverse complement strand
ACCACCCCTCAGGTCAGGAGTGTCGGCAGCCAGCGCTGGAGCCCGGCCGAGCCACGGCTNAGCAGGATCCCAGTCGTTAGGAAGGCTGATGGATGCTTTTTTTTCCTTTCACCACCCCTCAGGTCAGGAGTGTCGGCAGCCAGCGCTGGAGCCCGGCCGAGCCACGGCTCCACCCATGCGGCCAGGACTGCTGAGCGGCAGCCTTGCCCCCCTCCCCCGCTGGCAGCCCGGGGTAAAGGGGCTCAGCCAGCCCGGCCCCCTGGGGGGCAGCAGGGCCTGGCCCGGCCTGCTCCCCAGCCGCTCGCACGATGTTACCTCTTGCCGGGCAGAAAAGGAAGGGGCTTGGGAGCCCTGTGTGAGGTTTTATATGGCTATTGCCAAAAGTTGCATCTTGTTTCTTGAGTGGTCAAACCCCATGCCACTCAGAAAAACTGACCTGTGATAGGTTCTTGTCTCTTTCTAAGTAAAATGCAAGGCCCTGGAAGGGAAAAAAACCCCTACATTCCTCTTCAACCCAGACACCTGGCTTTCCAGCCAGCAGCCCGAAACTTTGCGCTGTTCCAGCCGGAGTCCCAAGAGATCAAACTGCCCCGGGCTTTGTGAAACAAAGCCCCTCAAGGTCCCTGGTTTTGTTTAGTACTAATGCTGTAGCTATTGCTGTTGTTTTGCCCTGTTATACGTACTAATAAAGAGCTGTTATTTCTATCCCCGTATCTCTGCCTGAGAGCCCCTTTAATTTTCTAAGTTATAATAATTTGGAAGGAAAGGATTTGAATTCTCTAGATACCTGTCTTTCAAACCAAGACACCTCTTTCTTTGGTGATCAGGATTTGTAAGGAATGCTTACAGGACCACTTCTTGCAAATATGTATGTCAGGAGTCATCCTACCATCATTCTATACTACCATAATTGCATGTAAATCCTGGAACAAAACTTTTATTATTTCTAATTTTGGAGGAAGGCAACCATGCGTTTCCCTTGTGGGTGAACATACATTAATGTGCTTTGAGTAAAGATAATCAATGACAATGAAGAAGAAAATATATCTTGCAAGGCTGTTTTTAATAGGTTCCTATTTTTTAGGGACCTTTACTATACTGTAGAGAAACTGTTGCTTGTAAAAGATTAAGCAACCGGTTCCAGGGGAGTTGTTGATAGGAGAGGTCTTCTGCTGGCCTCCTGAAGCTTTCAGGGTAGACTTACCTTCGCAGCTTTTGAAAACATAATATGGAATAAGAATTAAAGAAATTGTTAATGAAGTAATTAAGTATAATGTACTGTACTATACTGTAATCTCATAAGGAGTCCCATAGTATTTATTATACTAGCTTTAGGAGGAGCTACATAAGGTGTTTACAGTTTTGTCAGCAAGTATGCCTTTTAGTTGTCCACTGCCAGTTTTTGCTTGTAACTTTCAACAGCTCTCTGAGTTGCTTCTTCTGAGATCCTTCAGTTTCTGGCAGTCAAAAGAGAAAAGTCTCGGTCAGGAAATGCAGATTGGTCTTGACCATGACTATGAGAGTATATACCTTGTACCACTGTCCTAGAGCTGCTCAGCCTATAATCATACAGATTTCTGCAGCAATCTTGGTTGCACAGTAATATGGGCCAGGATAAAGAGGGATATGAATAGGCATGAAGTATTGGAAAGAAATGACATGCATTAGGTTTGCGTTTCTAGACTGTCAAGGCAGTCTGTAATTTGTATAATTTCAATTTGTGAAAATAATTTCCATTGTACATTATGGTGGGTAACATAAGTTGTTCAATCCATTTGAAGGCGAACAGAGGTGTCCTCTTTGTTGCACTGCAGTTGTCTTGTCATAGGCAGAATTTCCTGTTTGCAATCCCTTCTGCTTTTATAACGTGAAATGATCATGAATCTTGGTCAGATTTCTTAATAGTGAAGAATAGTTTGAAAATCACAATTTTATTAATTTACCAGCACTGAACTGATTAAGAGAGACATAAAGTGTTGATCAGTTTTTTTCTTTTTAATATCTGTATATAGATGTAAAAATGTATCTTTCTTGTCTATGATCCCTTTTGTGGTCGGTAGTGCTCTCAGACTCATATCGTAATAGCAAGATGTGTACTGAATTGGGGAAGTCTTCATTAATGTCGCTTTTCTTCCACTTTACTGTTCTTCCTTTACGGCTAGCCAGCACCCTCCTGAAACACAGAAACAAGAAAACTACTATTTAATAAAATAACAACTTAAAGAATAATGTTGCACTCAATATCTAGGTATTACCAACTGTAAATTAATAAATTAGATTATTCTGGTTTGTATAACTGGTTTATTCTGAATGTGAGACACTAAATTGGTACTCTACAAAACACAAATTTATGAGAGGATAGTGAAAAGGAAAGTACAGGTGGTGCTTTTTGTGAGGTAATTATGCTTTCCTCACCAACTTCCCTCTCTTAATACTTTTTTTCCTCACAGCTTTGGATATGGTGAGGACTGGCTGTATTCTAGCTGTAAGTCTTATAATAGGGTATATGATAATAGAAAAATTGAGAGTTTAAAATCTGGGTTTACTTCAATGAAAAGTTGTAGCCTGTTGAAATGAAATACCACAACTGTGTTGATGTCAATACTGTATAAAATGTATTTTTATTAATGTGTTTTGTCACCACTTCTGACTAAGTGGAAGAATTAATTTATTTGGAACTGTGGTAAGAAACAAAGTAGAAGAACTTATTCTAGGGTTGCAGATTAGATCTTTTATTTACCCCAAGTCCTTTAAGACTTTTTTTTTTTATCTACAGATGGCAATAGCGGTTGGAGATGTCCAGCTTGTCAGAATGCTTCTCTGCAGGTTCCTAAAACTTACACTTGTTTCTGTGGTGAGTTTCTCACTTACTTTTGCAAAGAAAAACAATTTGTCATTCTGATTCTTTTTTGTTAATATGAATTTCAGTATTGGTGCTTGTTTGCTTACATGCCTGAAACTCAATTTTGAAAAAATTTTATTGACACTGGAAGGTGGCTGCACAGAGAATCATACCTATGCCACTTGAAAAATAAAAAGAAAATACTAAGTCCTGAGTGATAAGTATTTTCATATTATTATGTAAAAATAGTGATTTTTATGGAATAATGATAGATTTTGGCTGTTATCTTGTGAGCTTTCCTTCTGTAGAAGGAATGGAATAATCTGCGTGCATTATGTCTTTCTTTGTGGCAAGATACACCAAAATAATACACAACTCAAGGATACAACTACCTAAACCTTTAAATTGATTTAGCAATTTTGTGATTTATGTTGTTCAGGGACACATGGAGCTTAAATAGGAAAAAATATTCAGGCTTTTCAGACCTCTGTGTAGATACCTGTTTAATAAAAAATGGCATGAGTATAGCAGTCACCAAGCCATAAATATAAAACAAAAAGTAGAAATTAACTATGTTACTTAATTGCATAGATGTGATTAAGATTTGCTTGGAATCTATACTTCTGTGATCTGTATTGTTTTCACATAGCTTTCTTTTCCTTAAATCTGAGTCACTGGAAACTTTTGCCTCACTTTCTAGAAAACAGAGTGTTCTGAAGTTGAGACAGAAACTTGTAGCAATGGGGAAGAAGGGTGTGGACCCCCTTTGTGCATGCAGAAGGAACCCCTTTATTGTAGAAAACACCTTTCTTAGATACTTTAGTTTCCACCGGACATCACCAAAACTTAACAGAACAAGAGCACCCATTGGCTGCTCACTGCAGTGCTGCTGTCCATGTGTCTCACCACCCAATCAGCTTCCCACTCACATGTTGTCCACAGGTTTCTCCCCACAACTGTTTTTCACCCCTCAACTGAGCTTGAACAGCTTAGCCTGCAGCTGTGCCTTCCTACAGGCCTTTCTGGTAAACATAACTGTTAATAATTTTACAATTATAACCCCATATCCCATAGAAATTGTGTCAATAAACGTGCTCTAAAGAAGCTAGATTTGCTAAAATAGGAGAGTTTTATCTTTTTATCTAAATGTGTCACTGAATCAGTTAGAAACAGTGCAATGCAGTTAAGACAGTTTTTGTACAACAGTGTGTAAAATCTTATGGATATAAGGATAATAATTCAGTTATTAGGGATAATAATTCTGTCAGTTAGAATGAACTGACCATGAATGAAAATTAGACGAAATGAAAATCAGACTTCTTAAGACAGACATCTGTCTCTTAAATAGGGAAGAAATTCTCCTGAGCCTAAAGACTGTTTCATGATTTAGGAGATCTACAGTAAGAACCTGAAATTGTCTGTGGAATTATTACTCACAGAGCACCATGTAGAACAAAAGAGTTTAATCTTCTGTAGATAATTTTGCATTAATTATATATAAATTGGACATCATCAGTTACTTCTGCAAAGCTATCTTCTATTTGATGTAAAGTACTATGTGCTGAGTGTAGTTAAGTGTGATTTTTTGTTCACCCTTTCACTCATGAGGAGGTTCCTAGTTTTTTTTTTCCCCTAAAGCTTCAATTTTTTGGGACTTTCCTGGGTGTTTTAATTAGTTTAATTGAAACTCAGGGGAATAAATGCTATCTGTAGTGTTTATTCATATTTTTGTAACTTAATATTGGTAGAATATGCAAAGGTATATTAAAAAAAATGTATGTAACTATGTCACCAAAAGTCCATTTTCTTGCTGCTTTTAATTGTTTTCAAACTTAAATTTGTAACATTGGCTCAGTTGCTTCACTGTTACTTTAATTAATCTCTTGCAGAAAGCCAAGAGTGTTAATGATGGCAATTAACTTTAACCCTGATGACCATCTCATGTACTTAGAGCTATGAAGTTTGATGATATCTCAGATTAATAAAAATACAGTTTAGTGCTTGTCTGAAATACAGAATACTTGAAGCTAACATACTTCTTGTTTAAGATCTCTGCTTCATTCATCAAAATTCATCAACTTTTAGTATTTAGATTAATGTAGAGTCTGCTTCTTTTTATAGAAGTGACTTTCATAATTTGCCTACTCATTTAATTCTGTACTCCCCATCACCATACTTAGTAGATCTAGCTTTCTGGGCTTGGTATCTTTTTACTTAGTTCCTTTTTGTTTCCCTCCCTGCTGCATTGAGACAACAAGGGAGTTTCACTCTTCAGTTTTCTTAGCTACTCTGCAGCCTGACCAACTACAGGGTTCTTTCAGTTTTCATGTATTTTATCAGTTTAATTTAATTTATCAACTACCTGCATGTCTGCTGATTGGGAGTACAGAAGTAAAAAATATTCTAGAGCTTGCTATTCCAGCAATACATTCTTTTAAAGAAGTTGAGTATGTATCGGTACAGAAAAACATAAACATTTGTGTAATTTTTTTGTCAAAGAAGACTGCTTGCTAGTATTTAAAATACTGTTTTTTCTCTTTGATATATTTTTCACAAATGCAGTCTGGTATTCAAAGCAATAAATATCTTTTTGTCTTTGACATGATTTAGGCAAGGTGCACAATCCAGAATGGAATAGAAATGACATCCCACATAGCTGCGGGGAGCTTTGTGGAAAGAGGAGGCAGTGTTTGGACTGTCCACATCTTTGTAACATGTAAGCCACGGTTTATCATATAAACATTGAAATGATTTAGAGAAAATTTGTAAAGACTATATCTGCTTATTTTTTGACTCCAGGATATGCTTAGAGCTTTAGAACCTGTAGAGGTTTATAGTTCAGCTGAAACCTGAAAGAAAATGAAAAGCCTGAAAGCTATCCGTGTTGCTATGTCTAAAGTGAGTTCATATGAGAGCATGAACACAAAGTGTACAATAGTTGTAGCAATGTTTCTATCATGTTTTAGAAACTGAACCAGCTATCTGACTTGGTTTCAAGAATTTTCATTGAAGTAGAGAAATAATAATGTCTGAAAGTAACTCTGAACATATCCAGTGGTCCACCAGATTTTTTTAGGGTCTGTTATTAATGTAAAAGTGTTTGAATATCTTAATCTGAGATCAGTGCTACTTGTTTAAACTGGAAGACCACTTCTTTCCTCTGGTTTTTTTGGTTTTTGGGGTTTTTTTTGGCTTTTAAACAGTTGAGGATAAAAGGGCATTTGTATTTCTTTATTTGTTAAGACCATCAGATACTTTAACCAGAATCCCTCAAGGAGATTTTAATCAGTATATGTAACTCAGATGGGTTTTGCTAACATGTTATTAGTATAATTCAGTGAAGAAAGGCAGAGGAGGGCACCTCTGTTTTCAATTTTGGATGTTTTACATTAGATTCTTTTTTAGTAGTGTAGTAGCATTGCTAAGATTAACGCCATTATATGATCTTTTTCAATGTATGAATATGCTTGCTAGTCAGAAACATAAATTATATGTTGTTCCTATTGTATCTGGCTTCAATTTCAATAGAAGTTGATCCATAACATCTGTTCATATTTCTGGTTTTGGAAATTTTTGATAAAAGCAGTTGTTGATGCTCTTAGTACACCGTCAAAAACTTAAGTCATTCAAATAAATAGATTGCTGTCTGACACTTTTTCCAAGATTTGCTAAAGCTGGGAACTTCACTAGAACTTTACTCTAAACTTCATATTTAATGTGTTCTGTTTCAAATATATTGCAACATTTTTATTGAATGTCAGAATAATTCTTTAATACATCTTTCACATACATGAAAGTGTTCTATTAGATTTCTTTTTTATATTAGATTTAATTTATATTTATGATAAGTCTAGATCATGATCTATGTCTGGGTAGAGATTTTCCTCAAGAGAGTGCTCAAGGTTAGATGTTGCCACCTGGGGCAGGAATCTGTTTCATGATTCTTGCTTAAGTTTAGATGATCTCAGAACTTTTTCTTGTAAGCATTTATTTCTTTGGATTGCGGATTTGCTGTGTGCCATTTTCCTCTCCTTCCGCATGTTCCCGTTGGGTGATAAGGTTTAAACCAGAACTGTTACTCTGTTTGCAGATATCCTAAAAGCTGTTTTGTTTTTCCTTTTCAACACCACACCCCATTTTGGTGAAAATAAGTAAAGGTAATTTACACTAATGTTCTGCCAATTGACAGGGGTGATTTAAAGGACACAGACACCAAGGCAAAATTATACATTCAATTCAACCACATGATTGGTTTTAGCAACAAGTAAAAATAAGCCAGGTAATGCACCTAGTCATAGGATAGTGATTGAAAAAGATAGATACATCACAAATTGTCTAAATATTTTACCATCATCCAGATTCCACACTCACTGGGAAGCCCCGTTTTGCAGTGAGGACCTAGAGAGCTCTTCCCAGCAATTTGGAAAATCCTACATGTAGAGTCCACCAGTATGTGAGGTCTCCAAATTTGCCCTGAAAGTGGGTCCAGCTTTTATAGGCCCAAATCAGCAAGTCGAAATGACTTGATTATATTTTTAACACAGAAATACCTGAATCTGATGTTACACTTCCCGACCTGCCAGGGTCAGGGCTTGGCCAGAGCCTAGGCCTTGGCTGGGAGGATTTTCCTCTAAAATACCCTACAAGCAAGCCTCTATTCATGTCAGTTGGGAAAATTTCTTAAAACGATACATTTCTTGCAGATAAAAACACAAGATCATGTGAAAGTTTCTAAAGCAGGCAATTTGGTGTTAGACAGCAAGCATAAGCTCTCAGTCATCTATTTTTAGCTAAATAATACTGACAGTATTAGACACACAGTGCTTGGGATCCATCTGGTAAGTCAGCTCTGGCTTAGGCCTGCTGCTCAGGCCTGAGCACATCAACTGGTCTAATGATAAATCTAATATTTATTGAGATTTATTGAAATGATAACCATTTATATAAACAGCTGATTTGTCAGAGCTGATGAACAGGCAAGCAGCTGTTTGAAAGGGGAATGCTTTGCAGACCTTTTGCTAGTGTGCTGTGACATGCATAACACTTCTCAACTGAGTTCTCTTTGCATTTTTAGTTTAAAAACACTGAAATTGCTTTTGGTGTGAGTTTCTACATCAAAGAAACATCTAGCTTAACCTTCAATAAAATGTTCTGATAATAAACTTCATGACAAAGCAAAACTTCTTTTAAGACTCTGAAATTCTCCCTGCCAGCTGGAACTATGCAAGGCTTTGAGAGCATTTAAAAAAGGTATTACAAAGGCAGTAAATTAAATTTTCTCTCTATTAATTTAGGTTTTAGTAGCTGGACTTCTTTCATAGATCTTTGGTGCTGTAATCTTTTCTACAGCAGTAGAAGTCTCTTTTTTGCTGTGTTACAGTATCTAGTATTTTCACTGTCAGGCATTTCCTCTGTCTAGATATATCTATCTTCTCAACTTTTCTTGTATGCCAGTTCTCTAGAGCAGCAGCAGTAAATTGCAAAATAGTCCTCCATGCTAATGATACATAATGAAATTTCAGTTAAAAAAACCCCTGGATTCACCAAACAGTTAATACTGAAGTCTTCAGCCTGTCTTTTTGAGTTTAGTTTGCGACACTGTCAAGTCATTTAACTTAGCCTTTTGCTTAATCCCCTAAACTAGGACCAAAACTCTGAAGGTATCACCCATCTTTATCATCTAAGGAGCATTTTCTGCACTTCCTGTGCATGTCTCTGTGCTGATGAAATTTGAATTTCAATCTTAATTGTTGTTGTATGGATCAAGGATATCCTAGAAGTGTAGCCATACTGTAGCTTCTGCCTAAACTAAATTGTACCAGAGACTTTTGCATGTGTATCTGTAGGGATAAGTAAAAAATGCGTATTTCAAAAGTCAGAAGTTTGATTTCAAAGCATTAGGTTTTGTGTTACTAGAATTTTTCTGTTCATATTAACAAGAGGTCAGAAAACTGTCTCAGAAACACACATTGTCAAAACTTTGAGATATCTGAAAATTGTGTGATACTGTTCTAACAAAAGGAATCTTGCTGTAAGACTGCAGTCTACTATAACCAGTATTTACAACTTTAAAATATTTGTGATCAATATGAATTGCTGTTGCGTGATACAGTATCATCAGAAAGTGTGCCAGGAGTGGGGTTATGGAAGAAATTTTTTTAAATTGCTTGTATATGAGAGTATTGAGAGAAATAATACACAAGGTAAAAAACTTAACAAGACTTCTGAAGATGATTGCGTTCTCACTTTGCCAAGTTATGACCTAGATAATAGTATTTTAAATTTATATCTACTTTAATCTGATTCCTAAGTTCTTAAGTTGGCATCCAGCCTTTAGAATCCTACGTGGATCTTTGAGAATTGAAGTCAAGACAGTGAAATACATGGTGCAGTCCTTTTACAAAAGGTTTTCTTGTAAGATAGGTTTTCTTGTATGTTGCAGAATGCTTGTTAATTCTCATTGTCTGAAGTTCCACAATACCGTTTTAATCAATTTAGTGGTTTTGCTTTCTTCCTGCTTTACTGTGTATCCATCCAGTTTTTCTTTTTTTCTCCCTTTCTGCCTGCTCTGGTGCTTTTTCAAGTTTTCACTGTGTCATAAAACTGACCTATCAAAAGACAGAGGGCTGTGGTGGTTGTGGTTGTTTTTTGGATTTACTTTATGTGGTGGGGGATTTTTCATTGTTTTGAGTTGGTTTGTTGTGTAATTGCTTGGCTTTACTGTTAGAGCTGGCATAGGTTGAGTGATAGATTAGGCCTTATTGTCAGTTGGGAGGAGTGGTAGAGGAAGAAAGGAAGCCAGACCACTGTTGACAAGCTGGAGGCATTACTCCACTATATTGCGTATTACTCTAGTAACTGGTGTAGTAATTAGTACTTGTATAATTACTGTCCTTGAGGGATTTAGTAGTTACAATGTAACTGGGTAGTCTGTGTTTATGAGGTTTTCTGATGTTTTGGGGGTTTTTTCTTTTCCTTTTGGCTAGGATGTCTGTGCTGGTCAGTCCTGACCAACAATAATTGCTCCAAATGAGAGCTGCTGGTTTTGCAAATGAAGGGAACTGGGAGCTGGCTAAGGGAGAGTGCAGGCAAGATAGTTAAGTAAAAACCTGGGCTTGTCTGTACCCAACTAAGGTCTTACATGCAGATGGTGAATGTGTAGTGTTTCTTGAATTAGGAGGTAAAATCTGATATATAAAGTATCGGATTATGATTTCCGACATTCAGGTGGTCAGAGTCTTTTTGCCCTCCTGGGTGCTTCGGGGCAGACACAAGAAAGAGACAGAGGCTTCAAGCTTCAGTTTCTCAAGGTCTTTCACTTTGTTTATTCTTTTTCTTACCTCATAGTTTGCTCTGTCCTCAGCGAGGACTGTTCCGAACACCGGCCATCAGGGAACTCCCAGTCCCCTAAAAGG
Source organism: Pycnonotus jocosus (assembly GCA_013400435.1). Classification (NCBI taxonomy): domain Eukaryota; kingdom Metazoa; phylum Chordata; class Aves; order Passeriformes; family Pycnonotidae; genus Pycnonotus; species Pycnonotus jocosus. The sequence continues at coordinate 140,090 of VWYP01029194.1, read as the reverse complement.
TTGTCGCCTTATATACAGATTTTACGAACATATTGTTTACCATTTCCTACCAATGTCCACCATCAACATCAAATATGTCATGTCCACTTGGCCCAGTCACCCCAAGCCACATTGTGCTAATGTCATAGCAGAAAATGGAGGTGAAGAAGAAGAAAAGCCTTAGGAGCTGCCCCAAAAGCTCCCATCTTGTCTCCATCTACTTCTATTGTGAAAACCTAAAATCACATATTTCTCACCCTGTGATAAACTGAACTAATGTATTTCACGCTCTTGAGATTTGTAATTCATCTCTGCTTTGTGCCAGGGTCTGTGACCCCCACGGACAGGGCCAAACCCCCCCGTTCATCCCCCTGGACAGGGCTGTAACCCCCCTGTACTGGGGTCAATCCTTCTTGCTCCGTTCCCAGGCTGTTTGGCCAGGGTTTCCTGAGCTCCTAGGGCAGCCAAAGAGATGCCCTGGGTTCCCACAATAAAGGATTGGAATTGATGACACTCACAGGAAATTGTCCTTGATAATAAAAAAACTGAGGCAGACTTGCTGTGTCTCCCATGTGTTACCTTACAGGACGAGGATCAACACCTCTTACTGGCAGCACTATAAGTGCTGAGTTCAAAGATAAAACCACCAGCTCAAAAGAAGAAAATCATAGAGAAGTTTTTATCTCTGGTGTTTAAGATCACCAGAGAAATATATGTTAATAGTTTGGACGTAAGATGATTATTTTGGCTGTTATCAACAATGAACCCAATTGAGTTGATGTATGTTTGCTGGTGAAATGCAAAATATCAAATGTGTCAGTAGCAGACTTGATTTGTTAGTAGTACTGTTGATTTGACAGCAGAAGGAATACAGTTTTCCTTCAACAATACTGGTCTTTGAGACTGATGCAATTGTAATAATCAAGTATTTTTTCCTTATGTTAAGACTTCTTTCACACCCTGCAGGAGTGAGTGTAGGAGTCCTGTATAATGTTCTGATAATGCATTGAGGTTGACTCGCAGTGGATTGTGTCTCTGGGAGTGTAATAAAGCTAAAGTTTACTTTGCTTTTTTTCTAAGACTGTGTCACCCAGGACCTTGCCCTTCGTGCCCAGCCTTTGTGACAAAAACATGTGAATGTGGGCAAACAAGGTAAGAATGCTTCTACTAGGCAAACAAAAGTTACTATAAAGTTACTATAAACAAGCAATAGAACAGTTTAAAATCTTATATACTATTTTTTTCTTTCTTATAGTTTATTAAAAATAAGCTGAACAAAGTTTAGTCTGAGCTGTAACTTTTATTTGTGTTTTAAATTATTTGGAGAATTTTATATTTTGAAAACATGCAGTTACTTCTAATTTCTCGAGAAAGAAAGTAAAAATAACAAAAAACCTTGTCAACTTATACATGTAGCTGAATTGTCTGAGCAGTATTTGAGTTGATTCAATTTTGAAATCCCTTACCTAGTGTTTATTCATTTAATTTGCTAGAAGACTCAGAGAATTTAGTAGAAAAAGGTTCACACCTTTCTTGTCTGAATGAAATGAGGTCTTTAATTACTTATTTTCAGAAATAATAATTTCAAAAATAAGATGCTTTTCTTAGAAACTGTACAGAGAAGTCTATAGTGTATTCCAGACTTAAAAGCTATCTTTTCTTTGCATGTTTGATGCATATAGTGTCACTGCCTATAGCAGTATGGTATTACCTATACTATGCGTGATCTGTCATAACCAGTTGGCCTGAGTCTTTAGAATCCCTTTTCCTAGTTACCTAGAACTGATTCTGTGTAATAAATTGTTTGTCTGAGCTTGTTCACAGAACAAAACAAACATAAACCGATTTCAGTGTTTCAGAGCAAGATTTCATTCTTGCTCTGGAAAAAAGATTTTTCAGATTTTTACAATTATTTCTCAGAGTTTGAATCTAATACTACACAATCCTAATTTCTCAGAAGAAGGTACTGCAATTTCTATGGCAGCATTTGTAGGTAAAAGCACTTCGTCTTCAGCTGAAAAATGGATTGCTTGTAGATTACTGAATTTTATCTTCCATAGTAATAATACCACCTTTTATTGTTTAGGGGCGTTGGTTTCTTTTGTTTGGGTTCTGTTTTGCTGTTGTTTTTCTGACTCCTTCTTTAATTTAAAAGTTTAAAAGATGCAACCACTTTGTTTTATTTTTTTCCAGATGTCAGCTACTTCACCAGATTGCTGGGTTTTGCAATTAATTGATAATTAAAACCTGCTTCAAAATAGCATTTCATATTTATTGTATAAGCATCCAGGGTGTATGGCATGGCATCACCAACTTTAGGATATTTTAAAATTATTATTTCAAGTTCATGTTTTATGGCCATTGTATGAGCCATCCAGAGTTGAAAATATAGAAGAACTGATTTTGTCCCATTTTTTGACAATTTAATTAAAAACTCAGTTATTTTCATAGACATCTGACCTATTGTTAAGGCCCTCTTCCTATCTTTAATGTGTTCAATGGATTTAGGATTGTTTAAGTCTTCAGAAGGATAGCTGTATTAGAAATATATGCTTTTCTGGCAATGCATATATAAGTTCATACATTAGGTTCGAGCTTTAGTGTCACCTTTCATTGTTTTCTCCTGTTTTCTTCAAGAAAAATTCTAGTAGGCTAACTACTGTGATAGGTGGTTTACTTTAGTGAGGTGGAAGAGGGGAAGCAAAGGAAAAGCTAGGGATGTTATTTCCTAAAAAGTTCCATTAATAAATTATGCTGCCTTTTGAAGATTTTGGCATTTTACTGAAAGTGTATTTCTCTTTTTACTAAATACCATATGGTTGTCAATGTAGCTGACAGGTTATGGTGTCATTTCTCTACAGTCATTCAGTTCGCTGTGGCCAATCAACAAAAATTCATTGTTCTAATGTATGTGGAAATACATTAAACTGTGGAAAGCACAGCTGTACTCAAGTTTGTCATGCAGGAAAGTGTTCACCTTGCCAGTTAACAGTACAGCAAGGTAAGTACTGAAATGCTTTACAGATATCTACCCTATATAATGAAAAATTAAGATGGTGGAAGAGATCAGTACCAAGAGGCAAGTGCCAGTTTTTACTTAACAACAACGAAAATATATTGTTGGAATCCTGCCATGATGATTAGGCTGTTGGAGCATGTGCCTTTAGGACAGACTTCTGATACTGGACTTCGTTAGCTTGAGAGGAATGAGTAGTGGCCTTTCAGTAGCTAATAAGCAATTGAAGAAGACAGAGACAGCTATGCATATGTGAATGATGAGAGACAATGAGCTTAAATTCCTTATAACTAGCTGTAAGGCAAACCTCTTGGGGTTTCCAAGACCAGCTGAATAAAACACTTGAGTAACGTTTGGTCTGATCTCATTTCTGACTGTGCTTTAGGTAAGGATTTGGACTAGCTAATCCTTTCTTATCTTATTGTCCTCGGATCCTACTGAATAGTTTACTATAATTATAAGAATTAGACAGTACATGGAAGAAAAATAGAAAAAGCTTTAGGGAAGCACATTTCCACAAGCTTCTCATGATTTCTGTTAAAATTTTCTAAACTTAGTCTCGAATGAAAATGAAATTGACTGAGTATATATGCTAGTATATAAGTAAGTTTATAGAACAGTTTATACAGAAAATTACAAGTTAATTTTCTCAACTTTTAAGGTAATAATTATCTTTTTTCTGTATACTGCTTTAATAAATTAATTTTCTGTGCACATAATACCACTTTATCAAAACAAATAATGCTGGAATTCCAACTTCTGTAGGGCAAAAAACTTTCATTGATGAAATAAATCTAAAGAGAAGCAACTTCTTTATCCTTCCAAAATTTGACTGTAACAATTTTTCACTTTTTACCTTTTTATATTTGCTGGAGATTTTTTGTCACTGATATTCCCATGTGTTGTTTTCTGTGGAATATTGCTTTCTTTCAGTGTGTTACTGTGGAAGCAACTTCAAAGAAGTATTGTGTGGATCAAAGGAAGAATTCTCTGATGGTTTTGGGAGTTTCTCATGTCAGAATATATGCGGCAAGTAAGATCACTATAACTTAGGCTTTCAAAAAGAAAAAGGTCATTCTATTCACAGTGACTTATTGTGATACTCTTAGCTAATTCTCCTTTTAATTTTTTTCTTGTTTTCTATTTTGTTTTGTTGATTTCTTTTTCCAGAAAATTAAATTGTGGGAGGCACAACTGTAAGCAACTATGCCATCCTCAGCCTTGCCAGCTCTGTCCACGACTTCCACAAGTTGTATATCGTTGTCCCTGTGGTCAGACTCCTCTCAGCAAGTTACTGGAACTAGGATGTGTTGAACGTAAAATTTGCACAGATCCTATCCCATCGTGTGGAAAAACATGTGGCAAACCTCTTTCTTGTGGTAGCTATGGTAATTAAAAAATTTCTGTATCAGAGTATTTGAAGTATCTCATAGTGTCACTGAAAGTCAAATGAATAGAACTCCTTAACACCAATACAGCATTAAGAAGCAGGAATTCTTTATTGTGGCACCAGCTGCAGGGGGTATAGCTTCACATAGCATGCATTCCGATTCTCTGCAAGCACACTGCTTTTATACCTTAATTACATACATATGCTTCACAATTCATGGAAGTATCATACATATTATAATTGCTCATTACCGTAAAACTCTCCTCTTGGCTCTGTCTTTTTATGGTCGTATTTTAGCTGTGGTTGCATTCCTAAGCCAGATGTACTCTCTCCCTCAGTCCTTTTATCTTCCCTCTGGGCTTGCTCTGGAAGCAGGGCACACCTGTTTCTTTGTTAAAAGTACACAGACAAAGTCATTATTCTTAGATTAACTCTTTGATATCAATAATATTGAAAACAGAACAAAAAGTGGTCTTTAAATGTTTAATTTCAAGAGATAAATATTTTATTAGCGATTTTGAGTTTTAACCAAATTGAGTATAAAAACCACTGCAGAGCCTGCAGTCTGGCTGTGTGTTCATAATGATGCTTTAAAATAAGGAAATAAAACCCAGCTGTGCATAAGTTTAGTATTGCTGACCAGTGATGCTCCTAATAAATATGAAGTTCCAGGTCATAGAATTTTTTTATTCTTAATACTTCTATTTTTATTTTGCTAGAGTTCATTCATACATGTGAAAGCCTTTGCCACGAAGGAGACTGTAGACCATGTTCTCACACATCAAATATTTATTGTAGGTGTGGCTTCAAAAAAAAGGTGAGTGTGTAACCACAGAAACAGGTAATCTTTGCTGCTTTTTAAACTTGTGGAGAAAAAGGAGGTGAAGAAGCATAAAGTGCTGTGCTCCCTAGTCGCTACAACCTTTGTGGTATTCTAACTGATATCTAGTATTTCTACTGTGAAGTGGTAACATGCTTTTTTACTATGAAGGCAATTTTTAAAGTATTGTCAGAGTTTGAACAGACTAAGTGTAAACAGTCTGCAAAATCCTATATTATTCTGGACTATTTTTGTTGCATGAGGAATTGATAGTGTTGCCAAGAATGAACTGAGAGCAGAAAGGCAGCCTAATTAAAACTTTATAGTATTAGCTTGTCATCTCCTTGTAGAAATTTTTGTAGGGACTATGTTGTTACTGATTCCTGTTCTTTTCACATTTATCTAGTGATCCCGCAGATCCTCAGCTACTGTTATTTATTAGTTATTATATTTTTAAACTATACTACTTCCTGTAATCACAGATGTGAAAATTTTGGTTACTATCACAGAAGCTTTGATGACTTTTCTGACCTGTTATTTATCATCTGCAAGCAGAGATGGCTTCTGACTATATAAGTGTGTAGGTACATAGAAATGACTGAGAGTTTGCTAGAGGTTGGAGCAGTTTTCTCTTACAAGTTTGCTGAAGGTAGTTATGGGGTAGAAGGCTTTAGATTGCATTTTGAATCCTGAAATAAAGTACTGCAGTTTTGGGATTAGTTTATGAAGTTTCTTGTACAGCAGAAAGATGCTTCTTTTAAAAGAGTGAACTACAGTGATAATTTAAATTAATTATGAAAAATGTGATACTCAGAAATTACAATTTAGAATATAAAGTTGTGGTGAACAGTTCAAATGTCAACAACATTATTTTGATCCATCACATTTTATTTTAATGTTGAGGTCTTTAGGTATAAGTTTGTAGATCATAACATTTGGCTTCTTCCTTTCTTCCATCAGATGTGCATTTCTGGGACAATTGGTCAAAGCACAGATTTGCACACCTTTGTCAGTATTCTCTGGAAGAGCTCTATTGGTTTCCATTACACAGATTTCTGATTTCTTGGGACAAGTCTGATTCTCTCAGTGACACTTAATTCTGCTGAATTAAATGGAGAATACAAAACTACTTTTTTTTTTTTTTAATTGGTATTGAATCTTTAAGGAACAAATATTGTGTTAAAAGGTTTGAGGATTTTTTTTGCAGTTTTTATTGCACTTTTGTGTACAGATGTGTTATACACATGGAAACGGAGTGTGCTTCTTCTTTTATGTAACCAAGTGATTTCTTAGATAAGTATGTTTCAGTTGTTTCATCTATTTTAATCTAATGGCTCCCTGTTTGTTTCCTAGGAAATCCCATGTGCTCTTCTCCGAAATAAAGGTACAAGGTTATGATACATATGTAATGTAAAACTGTTTAAAAATTATCAGAGCTCATAGTAATTTGAGGTTTGACTGACAGAGTTGGCAAACAGCTGATCTGCATCTTTTATCTGTACTTCTATGCCAAGTTGGTTATTTCGGTTGCTTGTTCGTGGTACTGGTCATGCTGCTATGTTTGGGAAAAAGTTTGAGATAAACATTCTTCAGTTTTCATTCATCATTTACATAAGGAAAGATTTCTTCACATTTGATCTCAAAGATTTCAGACAATGTCTGTTTTATTTTGAACAGTTTCTTATGCCACCTGCCATATTCAATAGGTTGCCATCCCCCTCCTGCTCCCCTGTCATCTTGTATAACATTTTTGATCACCTTGCACAGCTCAGATTCAGTATAATAGTTTTGCTCTGATCTTGCCTATGTTTCTGGGGAAATACAAGCTTTGACTCTGCTCCACATTGTATGGCACTGATCTTTGCAGCTGGTCTTTGCATCTGACCATGACAAAGAGTTCGCATTTGATGCTTCTTAGTATTTTGGATGTAACATCTCAAAATTCCCCTCAGTGAAATCTTTACCTGGATTGACTCCTGTCTATCCTCTTGTTTATTTACAAGATATATAAGGAAGTAATATGCATATTTTCTAAATTGAGCTTTTGTCTATGAAGGCTTTGAATCCAGAACTGATTCCCTTTTGTTAGCTGCGTATAATAATAAGGATGTTCTTTGCTAGCAGTAGTATAATGAGCATATAGCAGTAGTTGTTTTTAGCTGACTTTTATTGCCCCACCAATTTAAGCAGTCTTAAATTGGATGTTTGTGGTTCTTCAGTGTATCAGAATATCATCTTTTCTTTGTTCTATTGTGTCGAGTTTAAGGTGTGAAGGTTAAGGGGAAATAAATTAGCTTCATGTATTCTGCTTTCCAAAATCCTTTTGAATAATGGTTTCTTTAAAGAAAGGCAAATGCCCACATGGGGATAATTGTGAGGGAGAGCAAGTAACTTAAAAGTTTGCTTGCTGGCTTACCTTGTGTTAATTTCTCCTACACTATGCCCTGCAGCAACCTTAGCATAATTCTGCGATTGCAGGTTTTATTCTCAGCATGTGCAAAGACCTAAAAGTTAGGACGTGGGGGGCTTTTTTTTTTTTTAATAGCTGCTATTACATTCATGTGTGACAAGCGATGCAACAAGAAGAGATCATGTGGACGACACAAGTGTAATGAGGTTTGCTGTGTGGTAAGTGTACTTGTGGTTTTATGAAATTGTTTGGTGTGATGTGTGTTTGATTTGGTTGTGATGTTAAGTCTTTTTTTTCTTTTGTATCTTTCCATTTTTGTGCATCTTCATTCTCTATCTGCTGTGTTGGTCGTGCTCAAAAAGTTTGTGTGTGTGCATTTATTTTGCAAGTTTTGTTTTACAGATATCACTATAAATGTAAAACCTGTGAAACATTTCAGCCTAAATGCAGTTAAATCAGTGTAAAGGTGCTTTTTTGTCAATGCTGTGATTGCAGAGAGAACGGAGAAGGAAAGCATGTTACTTAATAGGAGAAACATAAACCTTGTAGCTGTGTCTGTAACAGAAGTCTTAACGGTATCTGCTTCAAAATTTGTGTATCCATACAGTGATGGAAAAACTGTATAAATTTGGCCTAAGCTAGTTTTTGTGCTATACAATTTTGTTAATTTATTATTAGAAGTGGATTGGAACCTCAAAGAGAAAAATTAACCGATAAGGTTTATAGTTCAGTTCTACTTTTTCTTTTTTGCCATCTCTTAGGACACAGAACATAAGTGCTCTTTGGTTTGTGGTCGTAAACTCAACTGTGGGCTTCATAGATGTGAAGAACCCTGCCATCGGGGCAGTTGTCAAACATGCTGGCAAACAAGTGAGTTATGTGCAAAAATACATAATTGTTATTTATTGTAGGAATACATTAATACATCTGTCTGACCAGTTACTGTGATCTATTTCACATTGGTGAAAAGGAGAAAGGTGATGTGGATTGTAGGGATACTGTTTACAGCTTGAAGTGCCTTAGCTGCGGTAGTACATGTGTCTCTCCTGTATTATATGCACATGGACATAGTCAACGACCTCCATTTTACGAAGACCAACTTTTCATGGAAACATCCTGGAAAAGAGTAGGTGCTAGAGTATCTGAAGCTCACTGTGTTTGAAACAGCCTTGTAGTCTGTCTTAACAGCTTATGAATATGATGTGCATGTTGATTGCATCTCTCATTAGAAAAACAAATATTCCTGTGTCTAAACATTTTTCTTGACAAAGCAAAATAGTAGTCTTAATGTCACAGAGGTCCTGTTAGTAACTTTTGTTCTAGTTGAGTCAGAATGCACAGATTTTTCTGAGCAGTTGTTTTTCTTCACTGAATTCTGTGAGTTTAATATTTAAGGTCATTAAATTTCTTCACATTGCAGCAGTATTTTTGAGGATTGTATTTCACTCTCAGATCAAAGGAGACCTAAGGATTGCCTCCATTGTTGAATGGGATGCCTCCTTTGTAAATTGCTCCACTGTTGAATGTGATATAATCTAGAGGTCAGTCTTCCCTGCTGAAGTTTTTCTGAATACCTACTTCAGGAACCAGATTATTATGATAATTTAACTTAATCCTCTGTGTCCCTGAAGTTTCCCATTCTGAATATGTCCAGAGGTAAATCAACTAAGCAGTATCTTTAAAGATTTCTTACCTGCTTTCTCTGGATGTTGCTTGTTGAGATTTCAGAGGCATACATTGATTCAATATGATTCTGACCCTGTAGTTGATAGTGAGTCATTCTCAGCACTCAGAAGACCATTCTTTACTCTCATTCACCTATCTAGCCTGCAGTTTGCAATTGGTTTATATCAGCCATGGTATCAAATGTCATGATATGGTCAGCTGTAAGTAATTTGTCTACTCCTTAGATTGGATTTCTTGCCCCTGTTTTCATCCCCACTACTGTTTTTCCTAGGAATGGTGAGGGCTGACGTTAAGGTGCAATACTAGAGTGCATCTCCACCTCTGTGTGCTTCCCAGGTATTTTACTTTCGCAGTGTAATTTCCTCAGTGCTGATAAGTGTGGTCCCTTTCTGTGACGAAGTCTCTTTACACATAGCCAGTCTACTTCGAGACAGCAATTCATCTCTTGGAGAAAATTGATAATGTCAGCATTAGAGGCAGCACATAAAAAAAAAAAAAAAAATCAGGTACTGTATTTATGCTCCTTTGATCAGAGCTCTCTGCGCTCTGTCCCCATTATCCTGGTAAGTGCAAGTAAGGGACTTCTCATTATAAGATTCTTCACTTACCATTTCTTATCAATAGCAAGCAACCAGTGTAGCTATCTAACATTCTGGTCTTCCAAAGACCTTGGTGTCTAGTCTTTTGTCTTCCTGGACTAAGGAAGATTTGTAGCTTTGAAGCATAGAGTATTATAGGTTGTTTCAAGACCTGTAGTGAGGGACAACAAAGCACTACTCTTTCCCATGCTTCCTTTCCACGAGAAGTCCATGGACATTCTGAATCTCTTTTACTTTTGCTTTTGACTTCTTTCTTCTAACTCATAACATTTTGTTCTCCCTAGCATTCCTATTTGCTGTAATTCATTGTAATTTATTCTCCTTAGACAAAAAATTGCAGTTCTTTTTATGAACTGCTGTACTTGGGCAAATGAGTAGGATTTGGCCTGATGGAACAGATAATAAAAAATAACCAGGCTTGAGAAATTTCTGAACATAACAAAAAGACATTGAAAAGCTGAAAAAAGTTTCAGATAGGAAATTTCACATCTGTTACTCACCCGTAAGGGTGAGAGATGTCTGAGCTTCACAAATAATTGGAGAAGCAAGGTATAGGGAACCTTTTTGGAAGTGGAATTTCTCAAGGCCAACAGAACTCTGGTAGTTGTGTCATGCTGGTATAGCCACACTAATAATAGCAGAAATAGCAGATTTGGGTACAGATGTAGCTGAATGGGGCCAGTGGCTGTACTGGTTTTGTATCCAGGTTTTGGAAGCAAGGGGCTACAGAACTTGCTTCTGTGTGAAGCTGCTACAACCTTTCCCAATGTCCAGCAGAGTTAATGCCAGCTGGTTCTAAGATGGATCCAGATGACCAAGGTTAAGCCAATCAGGAATTGCAGTAACACCTCAGTGATAACATATTTAAGAAGTGAAAAAAGTTATTGAACAGATGTTATTGCAGCAGAGAGGAGATGAGGCAACTATGTAGAGACTTAAGATCAGTGAAAAAGGAGGGGGAGGAGGTGCTCAAGTACTGAAGCAGAGCAGCTATTGGGGAAGACCATGGTGAAGCAGTTGTGCCCCTGCAGCCCATGGAGGTCAACAGGGATGTAGCAATCCACCTGCAGCCCACAGAGGAACCCCACACTTGAGTGGGTGCCTGAAAGAGGCTGTGAACTGGTGAGAGTCCCATGCTGGAGCAGGCTCCTGGCAGGGACCGGCAGGCCTGTGGAGAGAGGAGCTTGCTCTAAAGCAGGTTTCCTTGTACGACCTGTGACTCGGAGGGGGAACCCACCTTGGAGCAGGCTTTGCCTGAAGGGCTGCACCCTTTGGAACAGTGATCTGCACTGGAGCAGTTTGTGGAGAGCTGTTGCATGCAGGATGGACTCATGTTGGAGAAATTCATGGAGAGCTCCCTGTGGGAGGGACCCAGCTTTGGAGCAAGGAAAGACTCTTTTCCCTGAGCAGCAACAGGAACAATATGTAATCAACTGCCCTGTTCCCTGACCCCTGCACCACTGAGGGGCAGGAGGTAGAGCCTGGGAAAGAGGTAGGGGTGGAGGGGAAAGTGTTTTTAAGATAATTTTACTTCTCAGTATCCTGCTCTGATTTTATTAGAAATAAACTCATTTAATATCCCCGAGCTGAGTCTATGTTTTGCCCATGATGGTATTTGATGAGTGACCTGTCCTGGTCTTTACCTTGTCATTATATTTTCTTTCCCCTGTCTGTGGAAGGGAGCAATAGAGCAGCTTTGGTGGGTGCAGGGCATTCAGCCAAGCTCAAGTCACTTTAATGGGGAAAAAAATACTGTATTAGATTATTTGGGAGGAATCAAAATGGATGGATGGTCAAATGGAATGAAGGCAAAATAAAAAGACACCATTTGTAAAAATGAAGCTGTTGGTCAACTTACCTGATAGAGATCTGTGCACCTCGTGTCCACTGTCTATCCTGTCATAGTTAAGATTTAATATCTTTCAGTGTAATCTCATTCCCTGTTCAGTGTGTGAGAGTTCTTGAGTGCCAGCAGCTGGAGGCTTGCCTGCACATCATGGGAGCACATAGTCTTTACGCTAGCAGCTGAGAGACCAGACTGATTTATCCTGTGTATGAACAGCTGGAGAATGTGATCTTGAGTTATAAGGACCCCTTGATCTGGTGTCAGCACATGGAAGGTTGGGAGTTTGTGAGCAATTTTCTAACCAGCTTGCTTCAAAGCTGGATTGAATAGCTAATAGGAGGAGATCTGTGTCTGGAAATACCCAAGGTTTCAACCAGTGCCTGGGAAAGAAGTCCATCCAGGCATAGATATTAGACAGAGCATGTGATTCATGAATATGGTGTACATGTGAGTTTGGAGTGAACCGTGTGTGTCTTCACTAATAAACTTCAGTCCTGATGAGCTGAAGAGAAGGAAGAGGGCTTAGCTATTGGTATTCTTCTTTACTTGAATTTTTATTCAGTTGGCTTTGTGGTAGTCTGAGTATCTGGTCATGTTATTGCCATGTATGTAATGTGTATCTTGTCTCTCAGGAATGTGTGTTCAGTCCTGCCCTAGGCTGGACCTGCATATTGATCAGTAGCCATCAGTATCTACAGAAGTGGGACAGAAGGAACATTTGGATGTTTAGAGTTCAACAGGTTTTGCTTTGGTAGACTAGGAAGCAAGAATCCTGTGATTCCAGAGTTGGAGTCAGAGATTATGCTGAGTTCAGAAGCTTCCTTAACACTATCATTTCCTCTTTGGTTAGAATTGTTGGTTTGTATTTTTGTTGCCTCTTTATTCTCTTACCTCCTCTACCATTTTCTGTTGTTTTCCCTCATCCATTACCTCTTTATTTATTTATAGATGAATCATACTCTCTTTTGTTCTCATGTCTCCTTCTGTATGATGTCAAATGTTTTCTTAGGATTCTGTTTTTCTAAGCGTTTATCTGTTTGAACTGTAGTTTGCATTCCAGTAAGTCTGCCAGGTTTTTCATAGTCTGAAAAAAAGCAGTGAATAGTATTCATTTTTGTGCAGTATTTTCATTGGGGTGGTGTGTGTAAGTACTTCTGTTGTTTTGTTTATCACTGAGATTTGGATTTTATAAGAGTTTAAAACTTATTTCCCAAACGCAGAAGATAAAAAAACCACACTCAGAATAAAATGGGTACTGCCTGAGACAGAGAACTTCCAAAACTTCCAATTCAAAGTTGGGTTTGAAGTATTTAAGACAGGTTCTTAAGATGGCTTTGAGGATACATGTAATAATAAATACCACAAAGAAGACTTCCTGTCTTTTGGTAATTTTCTTTGGAATCTTTGCAGTACTATATTCAGGGCTTGGCAAAATGACAGAATCTAAACACTTGTCTGAAAAAGTGATGTCGAGAAATTTGGAACACAGAATTTCAGTGATGGGCCTTCTGGAAGGGAATTCAAATGATACCTCCCCTTTTTAAAGTCAAAGGTAGAACAGCAAAGCTTTCAACTTACTGTGAGCATTTTGCTTGCTCTAGTTCAAAATACTGATGTGAAAGAACCACTCTATACAAAGCATAATTCCTAACCAAGTTATCGTAGTCTAGTTTTCTTGAAGGAGCCATGAAAGCTAATAAATTCACTAATTTCGACTGTTAGTGCTTAATATTAAAAAAGCAGAGCTGGAGTAAAACATTTGCATGTTATGTAAAGATTTCTCATAGAGGAAACATGCAAATAGATGTAGCCATTAAAGATATATTTGACCTTTTTTTCAGGTTTTGATGAGTTAACTTGTTATTGTGGTGAATCTGTGATTTACCCCCCTGTTCCCTGTGGCACTCAGCCACCAGAGTGTAAAAAAACATGCACCAGGCCACATGACTGTGATCATCCAGGTAAGTCAAGCTATTCAGTTTTGATTGAGGTTTTGGGGGGTTTTATTATTGTTGTTTGCTTGGGGTTTTTAGTTGGTTGGTTGGTTGGTTTTGTTGTGTGGTTGGTTTATTTTTTTTAATTTGAGGTTATTTTAATCAAAATGTAGAAAAGTGTACATAGCTCTATTTGAAAATACATATCCAAGGTCTAGACTTAAAAGCCAACCAGCTAAAAACTTTCAATGAATACTACTTGTGGTACTTCTCACTGGTGAAAACACTGGCATTTTTTCTTATTAGTCACAACACATTGAATGCTGTATTCCAAAGATCAAGTGTTCTATTGAAACAGTAGGATAATCTAGTGAACAGTTACTTTCTGTGTTCCTTGGAATTACACTGGTTGATCACAAAATAAATAGCATTGGTCAAACAGTTTCTGACAAATTCTGCCTGAGAGTATAACTCTACTCACAAGTTAGAATATTACCTGCTATTTAATTTAGAGTGTATAGAGAACATTCACGTAAATACTTGGCATCATAGTTTTTAAAGAACACATTATATTTTTATGATGCATCATCCTTCCCCTAAATTGTGCCGTTTTGAAATGCACTCTCATGTTTAATAGTCTTTACTGTCTCCTTTAATGCCTTCAACCTGAAGTATGCTAATAAAACTGTTGCAACTTTTATATTTCTGTGATTGCAGTGTACCATTCATGTCATAGTGAGGAGAAATGTCCCCCATGTACCTATCTCACTCAGAAATGGTGTATGGGCAAGCATGAAGTAAGTCTGGACAATTAGTGTTTTTGAATACTAAACAATTGTTTAGGACTTTAGGCTTAGATTTTTGTGTCTTCTTTGAAATGGAATATGTTACTGGAGTTGGAGTTTAATGTGATTAAATTGGAGGAGTATATCTTTTATTCCATATTCGTTCAAACCAACTGCTGTATTGGACTATATTATAAAACAAAACTCATTCTTTGACCTAAGATCTTTTAGTATTAAGATTCTTATATGGACAGAGCCAAATGAAGGTGTGAATAGTAAAAGCACTTTAAGATTTCAGTTGATAATTTTTACTAGTTGTCGTCTTCCTTTCCTCTTTCAGCTGCGAAGTAATATTCCTTGTCATCTCACTGATATTTCCTGTGGACTTCGCTGCAATCAAATGTTAAAATGTGGCATGCACAAATGTAAAAGAATCTGTCATAAAGGAGAATGTCTTATAGATGAAGAATGTAAACAGCCATGTATTATTCCAAGGCTATATTGTAATCATCCCTGTATGGCTCCATGTCATCCTTCTTCACCCTGCCCAACAACATCCTGCAGTGCAAAGGTTAGATACCCAAAGAAAATTCACTGCAAGGTCACAGGTGAATTGTATGGTTTAATTATCAGCCAGGAACAGTTGTGACATGTTTGTATATTGATAGCATGCCTTTTTTTCTTTAAACTTAGAACACTGATTTTTTAAAAAATAAGACTATTCATCACTTTTTGTTAGCCATTGTTCCACTAAAATGGAACTTCTAAAATGAATACATTTATATCCTTCACACTCCTCCATGACTATAAAAAGACAAAACTTTAAAAAGCTGCTCACTTGTGTGATATGGCAGGTTGATCTTCAGTGTGAATGTGGAAGAAGAAAGGAGAGTATGATTTGCTCAGAAGCATCCAATACATATCAAAGGTTGGTAATAACGGTAATAACTCTTTCAATTCCTTACTGGACTTACTGCTTCACAGTTTGATTAAATTTCAGGGTTGACTAAATATATTTAGTTCACGAGCTTTCTCACACTTTTTTGTACCTTGATATATGGTGGTTTTGGTGTGTTTTTGGTATTTCCCTGAGCTTTTGTACCAGCTATGCTGTAGTAGAACACATTTTTTACTGTTGTTAGTCTAACTTTGGTGGTGTGTCAAAGCTTGACTCTCCCATTTGTGGAACTCTATTTTACCCACACAGAGCAATTAGGTACAGATGAATTTGTCAAGTCCAGATTCAGGCTCCTGAATGTAGGTGATTGCAGTCTGTGTGTGACTTACTGTCCAAGTTTCCAATCGTGTGATGGAACCTAGTCAATGGAGATGATTCATGCTAAAGAGTGATTTGAAGTAATTCTGAAATAGTTTTGGCATCTTTATAAATCTTGGGTTTTAATATGCAAACTGAGCCCTACCCAACTCTATTTATTGCAACAGTCTGCAAATCCTATTTCTAAACTTACTTTTCTCTCTCAGAGAGAGCAAGGAATGGACATAGGAAAAGAAGAAAAGTGGGGCTTTGGAACTTTTGAAACTAATATAGCAAAACATTAATATTTATAATTTAAAAAATCTTATTCTAAGGCTGTGATTGAAAGGGAATAAAAAAAGTTAATCTGGAGAATTGGAATGTGATCTGAGTTCTGCTCTGTATCCTAGTTGTTGAGTGGCCAAAGTCTGAGATTCTTCCTGTCTTTCAAAGAAAGCTTCTTAATGATGGTTTTATTTGGAACTGGGGGCCCTTTTTTTTTATCCTAACCCCACTTAGGGTATGTTGGTTGGTTGGTTTCTGCTGCTTGGTTTCTGCTGGATGCTGTCCATATTCAAGTTCTGACAGAAGATAGCTTAGCTTAGGTACTTAATATTACATAATGAAAATAAGGAGAAAAATATGCTAATTAGAAACAATCAAGAACAGTTGTAGTCAATACTAAGTTGGATGCAAGATACATGTACAGAAGCTTGATAGTTTTGGTATTTTCATCACTATGAATACAAATCAGAAGACCAGCTCAACTGCGAAATACCAAATTGACAAATTAAATTGACAAATTTAATTTGAATTAAATTGACAAATACTTGTCATTAATGATAAGTTCAGAAGATAACATACAAGTCCAGATTTTTGAAGGCTGTTATTTCTCTATTTTTTATAACTCTGGCACTGCAAAAACATTCATGCAAGGAAAATGATTCTTTGAATGAGAGTTCTTACATGCATAAAGTGAATACATAAGTATTTATTTTTCTAATCAGAGCCCAAATCAAAGAAAAGAAACTGTTCTGTTTAAAGCAAGTGTGTATCAGTTAAAATGTGTTCATATGTGCTTATAAATTACTCTAGACTCATGATAGTAATGTGCCAACTAAGTTTGATAACTCCAGCAGTTCAGGTTCCTGAAAGATTATTCTGATTTTGTGGAAACAAGTTTGCCTTTTTTTCCTACCTATCACCAAATCAAAACAACAGCAAAAACCATAAACAAAAAAAAACCCACGACAAAGTAAAGGTCAGCAAATTAGGGGAGTATGGAAGTTTTTCTCAGAAGTTTTAGAGAAATGATGAAACAGCTTTGGGCTTTGTCAGTGAATGTTTGTGAAAGAATGCCCGAAGGAACAGGAAATATCTGGGCTGCTAATATCTGTATCTATGGCACAAATGATTATGTCATAACGTCTAATGTCCCATTACCTAGCCTTTGGCATCAACTGATTAATATGAAGTGCCTCTTGGTGAACTTTTTGTTTTATGAAGTATGAGTAGCCTCTTTCCTCATATGTGGTTGGTTCTTTGAATGTGATGAAAAACATAAAGAGATAAACATATAGAAACAAACATACTTGTTTATCTAAATGTAACAGAAAATACAGTTCAAGAGAATACAATGTTTCATTTTTAGGAGTTTGTTTGAAAATTATGTGGGATATTTCCATTTAAAATTCCTATATATTTTAATTATACAAATTTTACCAAGCAAAGGAGACTGAGAAGACTTGTTGAAGGTAGTTAGGAAGAATTTTTACAAAGAAAATAGTAATGATCTCAGTAGACGTTTTGTTCTTTCCTTGTGGATTGTGTTAACCATATTTTCCAAGCAAATTTCTGAGTACTTTATAAATTCACTTTACGTATTTTAGTTGCACACAATTAATGAAGAATCAGATAAAATTATAGTTGAAGCTACATGGTCAGCTGCAGTTTGTATAACTAGCAAGTGAGGAAATTAGAGTATTTGCCTTACATAATTTCAACTTGTGTAAGAAGCATCTGCATTTGTTAGTGTTATACCTAGTTGAGGGAGATGAGAGCACACTTTTGATTTACGTAACTAGATTAGACTCCTGAAACTTGGTGATGTACAATTAGAATTCCGTTCTGTAATCTAATGGGAAAATGATCAGTCTGTCTTACTTCTTCCACCTAGAGGTTAAATCTGTACCCGTGTATACATAAACTTTTCAGAAGTTTATGTGTTGCCTCAAATGAAATCTACCACTCTCTTTTTCAGAATAGCTGCTATATCTATAGCAACTAAGCTAACAGATCTACAGCTTGGTGATTCAGTGGAAATCAGTAGGCTTATTACGAAAAAAGAAATGAAGCAGGCCAGGTAAGGAGATACATGTAGTAACGTATTTGAAGGCTTTATGTGTACCTGAAGCACAGGTGACATGCAAAATTCATAAATATAGTGATAAAAATACCAGCTGAAGACTTACAGTCTTCCTGTGCAGCCTGACCACTTCAGCAATACTGCTAAAAGAGTATTTTGCAGTTCCATGGTGATTCATGGTTTTGCTTTCATGTAGAATGAGTTCTCTATCATTGTATGGTTGGTTGTTATAATTGTGGAACAATACAACTGTGGTTTCAGAGGTTTCTTCTACTCAGCCAACTCACTGGAGTTCCTCTGGATTTTTTTTTTTTTTTTCAGATTTCTAGACAGGACAGTAGACTTTATCTTCTGTTTCAGCAATCCAGTGTTCCTTTCTGGATTATTGATAGGCCATATTTTCTCCTAGTCATCATCTTACTATTTACAATATTTTGTATTACCCCTTTTCGAAATTTTCATGTTTATATTTAAGTTTGATTGGTGCTTTGGTGTTGTCATCATGGCTGGCACCATAAGCCTGATTTTAATTTTGTAACATAAGTTTTTGTGATGTTCCTCAGGATAGAAATAGCTTGTCCTTTTACTTTTGGTATAATTTCTTTATGAAGTTGTCAACTTTCTCCAACATACTTTTGTGAGAAACTTGACTTACTGAAGTCTTTGCCTTTGAAGTTCCTAATCTCTGGTTTTAGTTTATTTCTATGACCATGTCTTCTTTTTTTATATTGAATTTGATTATTTCAGAGTTAGTCTATTATTCATGTTAAAATCTTATGTTCCTTTGTATTGTGTAAAGTCAAAATAATGACATTTCCCATATAGTTGCTTCATAACTTCCTGTATCAAAAGCTAGTTACAGCATACTTAAGAACTTTTGTTATTTTGTTGTGGTCACTAACACATATCTTTCTGTGTGGACAAGCACTGCCCTTTCCTTGAACAGTTGAAATTACTAGAGATGACTTTTCTTTGTACAAGTCTTTCCTAATATGATATCTGAACTGTGGTAGGCAGCCTTTATTCAAGGACTGTCAGAGGAACTATTCTCCCTTCTCTCTTTTTGTCTACCAAATACTGGGGCAGGGAGAAATGAGATGGTGATACATAAACTATTTAGTCTGAAATTTCTAGTTTATTGTCAAACTCCGTTTTTTTGCAAGGTAATGTACAAATCTGCTTTATTCAGTTACAATAACACAATGTTTTCTGCAAGCTGCAGATCCTGGAAGTATTTGTCTCCAAAGATAATACATGCCACTGAATAAACCAGTTTGAACCAGTTTCCCCATTGGCTTTGTTTTGGGTTTTGTTGTTGTTGTTGTTTTGGTTTTGTTTTTTGTTTCCTGTTTTTCTTGTGGTTTTGTTTTTTTTTATGTAAGGAACTATTATCAAGAAAATTAATTAACTTACGCAGTCTGGGGAAGAAGTTTGTAACTGCCACTGAAATTCTGGGGAACTCCTGATTCTGCTCCAACATTTTAATCCTTCAAAATAAAATTATGAAGCACCTTTCAAAGATGAGACAGAAAACTGAAATTCAGAACTCTGCTGACACTAGAAATTAGGGGATTAGTTGAAATACTGATGTTTATGGTTCATTGTAATCCTTCACAGACATGTTTAACCTTCTTTTTTTTCCTGACTGATAATTTTTTCTGATTCATAGGAGTGACATCTTCCATTGCTGATTTCCAGTCCTTCTTAGCATCCCCTCAATGCTCCTATCAACTTCATTCTTCTCTCAAATGATAAAATTTACCAATATAACATCTAGTTCAGAAGCCTTTTTCCTCAGTTCTATATGACTTCGGTAATTGCTGCTCCTGTTCAAGACCTAGAGAAGGGATTGGGTGTTCAAAGATCTTTGATTGTTGCTTGTTTATTTTTAGCTCTATCTGTTCTAATACAATAAAATATTCTCACATACTCTTGTTACTTCTTTAGACTGTGATGACACCAACAAGTTACAGCTTGAAAAGTATGAGTAGCAGCAGTGATTCTAATTGTATTTTTCTTTCATAATTCAGGTTGCAATGTGATGAAGAATGCTTAGCTCTTCAGAGGAACAGGTGGGAAATTAACTTGCTTACTTTTTTTTAACAGAGGTAGTCTAGGTTTGGAAAGCTAATGCTATGTGGAGAAGAAATCTTCCTCTGCATGACAGAGAAAAGATAAATGTGGAGATGGTTCCTGTTACAAAGATCTATATTGAGTGATCAGAAATCTTGCTTGTTCTAGCTCTAAATGAGTAGTTTCAGATGTACAGAACCTATCTTTTGCAAGCTATTAATTTGTATTAGTAACCTGTAACTTTATTCTTTGATGACATGTGTGAAAGGTTGGGGGGATTTATATCAGGGTGTTTTTTTTGTTTGCTTATGTTTTTGTTACATTTTGGGGTTTTTTTCCTCCTACCCTCAAATTTAGGCGCCTTGCTGAAGCTCTTGAGATAGATGACAATTCTGATCCTTTTAATATCCGTTCTTCTGGACCAAAGTACAGTGACCTTTTAAAAGAAGATGCAAGGTATGTGTTTTAATGAGGGCAGGTGTCATAAGTCAGCAGTGTTGAGAGCAAGATGGGAAATGCAGCACAGTTCAATTTACTCTTCTAAAAATAGCTGTCTTGGCAGTAGATAGCAGTTGAGGCAAAGAAGTTGATGTGCACTTCTCAAGGCCTCCCAAATGAGAACCTGAAAAGTAAAATGTGCCTGACAGGTTGTTTTTTTCTGTAATCAGACCAGATTGAGAGTGGCAGTGTCATTTTACACCATTCTCATTATGAATCAGTACCTGTACTTCTCACATCTCTACTCCTTTTACTTAGAAACAACTTCCACCTCAGTGCTCCTTATAGACATTTCAAAACAAAGACAAAAGCGATGGCTAAATAATGAAATATGCTCTCATAACCTGCTGTTCTTTCCACAAGTCTCATTTATTTTTTTTTCCCTTACTGCTTTTATTTTAAAAACAAAGAAATGGAATTAATGAATTGGATGCAGAGCAAAGCCTATGCCAATGTGACTGCATAGAGAGTTGCTAGACTGAAACTTCCTAAAATGAGGCAATGTGAAATCAAGGTAATTTCAAAAACATCACACCAATAAATGCTTTGCAATCTGGAATGACAGGGAGGGATCAGACACATTTTTTAAAAGATGTTTAGATGATGTGTCATCTCAGAGTTTTTACTCACGTATATATTTGTAGGCATGACACTAGTTTTTACCAGGTCTAAGTTTTTTATAACAGCTTAGTATGTTTTGTTCTTGCTCAAGTATTCTAATGCTGCATAAATTCCGTGGTTTTGTAAGAATGTTTGCTACTTGAAAATCCTTAATTTGATTTGCTGATATGTTGAGATAAATGAAAATTTTACATTAGCAACCATTCAGAATTTAAGAAATTATGTCTTCTTTACTTCTAACTGGTGAGACTACTGCAAAATAGGAGCTGAATGTTTTCATTGTGGAGCTGCTGTTTTATTAGTATTTGCACTTAGAAGTGCTATTTTATAAGGACTATTCTCTTAGTTATGTGTAGAATATGTTTTGCTTCATCTTTTTCAGAAAACACAGCACACATTTTCAGTACAGTAAGACAGTGAAAACTTTGCATCGTGTGTGTAGTGTACTGTGAGTTTTTGAAGTACAATTCTATCTCGTCTTTCTGCCAGCCACTACCCATAGTGCAGTGTTCATCTTTGATGTACAGAACTGACCAGGGTCATGCACTGTACTGCAGATGGTTGAACAGATACCTTAAAAAGTAGTCTTAATGCTTCCAACTCCTCCTCTTCTCATTCTTTCAGTTATTTTACTAGTGTTTCCTTTGTAGCCACTTTACACTGGTAATTTACAATAAACTAATATACCAAGGCTACTCTTACTGATTCATACCTAAAGCAAAAGTTTTTATTAGTCTTCAAGTAAATTACTTTGTACCTTTAATTACTGGATTTCATTTATCTAGTTTTAAAGATAAAGAGTTTCTCTTTATAGTAACATAGCTCTCTTTACAAGAACAGCAGTCTGCAATTTGTGAATCTATGGCTTTATGGATTTGCTTCCTTGACTGCTCCTGATGATCTTTTGTCTCAGTAGTCTAGCAAAAGATTTGGCTTTCCATCAAGATGGCAGGATCCAGAAATCGTATCTGTCACAGTATATTTTTCAAGTGGCTCAGTATTCTGAATAATTTCTGACAGCTTAATTTTTTCTTGCTTGAGTGCATCACTCCCGTAATGCAGGAGTTCAGGGCTTGTGGCTTTCTGCAGAGCATAAGTTACATAGAGGATCTTAGAATGATTGAGAAACATGGCAGCTGCCTCCCTGTGTATTCAGAGTCACTGCCTCAAGAAGGTAGCAGCTGCCAAAGTCATTACTAGAGTGCCATATTATCTTCTTTAGGCAATTAATTGATCTGTGTAGCTGATACATTGCCAAGAGCTGAAAGAAATGTTTACCTAAAAATGAAGAAAACTTGTGAAGGCTGTAAGAACTCCTGATTTTGAGGTGTAATCTTTAATTACAGAACCCTAAAGCTCCCAAATGCAGTACAACTGCAGGTAATAGGAAGAAGATAAGTGAGTGTAATCATGCCAAGGTAATATGTCTGCTTTGTAGGACAGTGACAGGAAGTGACAGTGACAGTGTAGTACATGCACCAAGAAGAGCATGGTAATGCTGCTGCATGCTAATCTTGCTGATGTTTGTCAGGATCTGGTAAGGAGTCAAGCGAAATCTCTCCACCATATAGCTTTACATGGGGAGATACTCTGTTGCCAAAGGGAAACATCTTATAGCATGGAGATGACTACCAACTGAGCACAGTTCGGCGGATGCAGATCCACTGGCTGGACGCCTCAGCATTGACCTTTCTAAGAAGCTCCAGAAATACACACAGAGTGTAAGCAAATGCTCAAGCTGATCTGTTGACATGAAGTTGGAGGATAGACCAGCACAGGTGTCAGTGTCCAATTGGACATTGATGATGTTGAGGCTGCTATTTGATGAATTAAAACTACTGGAGAAAGAGAGAGCATCTGGAGTATCTAGCCACCTGGAGCTATAAAGAGAATTTTCTAATTTTGTCACTGGCTGTGCAAGACCCCACTCTATGGACTATGAAAATCTCTGGTTTTATAGGCTTCTGAATGGCTTTTTTTTTTTTTTTTTTTACGTATCCCCAAGTGTGTTAGCTGGTTCCTTACTATTCTTAGTATGCTTTTAAAAATTATAAATCAGTTGCTTGTGGACCCTCTCATTGGATTGTTGATTTTTTTTTTTAACCTGTCATGATCACTTCACCTTGAAATTTGGGTGTTCATGTTTGGCATTTAGTGTAGTATATGCTTTCTAACCCTCTGAATCCTGAAGGTATCAGTGGGTTGGTTGGGCTTTTTGTTTGGGGGTTGGGGTTTTTTTGAAGTTGAAATTATTGCTGTAATATTTTTTCCAAAGCCTCATACCACATGAGCTGACTGTATTTCACACCATAAGTGTCTGGAGGTCCCTTTCTTTTTAACTCTACCCAGCTCAGGTCCTTTTTCCAATTCTCCCAGTGTTATACTTCTGTCTACTGAAGACCAAGGAATTCTCATGCAGTGTCTGTGTCCTCTTGATAAATCTTGAAGGTTTGTTTACCAGTAATGGGCTAAGTCTATTGTATCTGATAAAGTGATGTTGGTAGCTGAGCTATTCAATGATGTCATTTTGCACATTTGTTTGAGACCATTGCTATGGTCTTTTGATGATACATTCACTTCAGCATCCAGAACTTTGGTAGGTCATCTACCAAAGATAGTTGTGCTTGGTTTGATAGGCACTTCTTGACTGGTTCAATTCTGATGTCATTCACAAAGTGGTACTGTGTTGAAATGGAATAGTGCCTGGTTTTTGAAGAATTTTTTGCTACTAACCAGCTTTGAGATATGAAATCTTTGGGTAGCCTTTTTTCATGGGGGTGGTAGCCTAACAAATAGCAACCTTACTTTTAAAGTTATCTTACCTGCTTGTTTAAGAACAGAGCAACCTTATTTAAGTGACAGACTTGAAGTACTGTGATGAAGGTAGTTACAAAAAAATACTTCAAATAAATCCTTAGTATTTCACATCTAGAATGTTTTCTTTGCTTGCAAGTAGTTTTATGTGTTTCTTGCATTCTTAATAATTTGTTATGCTAGGTGAGCTGAAAACCAAAATCAGTGAACTGTCATGGAAAAGAGCTCCACTTTGTTTACCCTATTCCCATTTTTGTGTCTCATCATATACTGTAATTAAGTAAATTAATGACAAGTAGTTTAAAAACACCATAATGGCAACTTGAAAGTCTACATTATTAATTTGAAAATGTAGAATTGTATTGTCAGACAGTAGAACCATGTCATACGATTTTATTCTCGGTTCCAGTTGTTGAAGAGGAAATAATTCTTTCTGTAATAGTGATGACACACTAACAGTGTTTTAATGTGAGTGAACCTTCTGCTTCAGTCAGTTGTGTTCTTTAATTTTGTTCTTGTTGAAATATATTACAAAATATGAAGATATTTTATCTTTGTACACTCTTGCCTTGTTAACCTAGAATGCTGTTCTTGCAGGAGGGATATAAAATTTGTCAGTGATATTGAGAAGGAAATGAGGCTCCTTGTGGAAGCTGTCAATAAGGTCAGTATTCATACACTCTATGGATTCTAAGAATTGGTTTTGTTTGGGGAGAGTTTGATATTACTGAACATTTTTAATACTCATGAGTTGACACGAGATCTGTTTGGCCTGCAATACAATGCACAATATATTGTAAAAAGAACTAAATTTTTAGGAGATCTAGTAGTTCAGGATCACTTTGGTGCCAAACCTTGCTTACAGATTCAAGCAGTGCTAGGCTTTAATGTGTCAATGGATTATCATCAACTTTTGGATCTCCATTAATAAAATATTGTCAAAGATGATGTTTAAACATTCAGACTTTGAGAAGGAAAGCCTAGATACTTCTGAGCCCTGTAGTGGAACTTGCTCGTGGATTTTTTGATACCTTCCTGTATTTGCCAGTGCATGAAGTTGTCCTTCTTCTGTAAGAAAACTTGTATTCAGCCACAGTATTTGAGAATCTCCAATATACTTAGAGAGGTTGATACCACAGACACAGTCATATATTTTTCAGTGATGCCACCTTCAGGTTTGTCAGGTTAGCTTGCCGCTACTCCATGGAAGACTCAGTATATGTGGTTCAAAAGACTGTGTAAGCTATACTATCCTCAGTTGCCCTGAGCTCAAGAAGGAGCTAACCTTCTGTAAAAATCAGTAATTTTGATCCCCCTAAGCCCTAAGGGCAGTTACTTTATGCCTTCAAAAAATTATGGATGATGTTTCTTAAACAATCTTGGTGTTTGTCCATCTGTCTAATGTTCTTGTGCATTGTTTTCATCATTAGAATGAAAGACTAAAATGGGTCAATCTGTGTCTAGTTATCAAAGGGGCCCCACTTGGGTCATCCAGACCAAGCTCCCATCTCAAGCAAGGTCATCCTAGAACACATTGCATGGGATTGCATCCAGACAGTTCTGTAATATCTCCAGTGAGAGACTCCACAACCTCTCTGGGCAATCTGTTTCAGTTCTCAGTCACCTGCACAGTAAAGAAGTTCTTTCGCATGTTCATGTGAAACTTCTTGTGTAGTTTCTGCCTAATGCCTCTTTTCCTGTTGATTGGTACTGTTAAGTGGCCAGCTATTAAGTTGCTGGGCTCCACCCTCCCGACACTCTTATCTTCAGATACTTATTGACAAAAGAAATAATAATAAATAAAATCCAATTTGTTACCTCTTCTTGAGGCACAACAGGCCCAACTCTCTCAGCTTATCCTCATGGGATGGTCCAGTCTC
The DNA here is from genome assembly GCA_013400435.1 of Pycnonotus jocosus. Taxonomy (NCBI): domain Eukaryota; kingdom Metazoa; phylum Chordata; class Aves; order Passeriformes; family Pycnonotidae; genus Pycnonotus; species Pycnonotus jocosus. Next base: position 114,119 of record VWYP01029194.1, on the reverse strand, counting down.
CTGTCATCTTTGTAGCCCTCTGCTGGACTTGCTGCAGGAGCTCCGCTCCTCTCTTGTACTGAGGAGTCCAGTACTGGACACAGAATTCCAGGTGAGGCCTTGTGAGTGTTGAGTAGAGGAGCAGGATCACTTCTCATGACCTTCTGGTCACACTCTTCCTAGTGTCCCATGTCTTGGGGCACAATGCTGTCTCATGACAGCTTGTTGCCTACCAGCACCTCAAGAACCTTGTCTGAAGATCTGCTTTCCTGCAGGTCAGCCTATACTGGTGCATGAGATTCTTCTTTCTGAGTGCAGGTCTCCATATTTGCCTTTAAAGAATTTCAGAAGGTTCCTCTCTGCCCATCCCTCCCTCCTGTCGAGATCCTTTTGAAGAGCTGCATAACACTCTGGGGTGTCGGCCACTCCTCCCAACTTTGGGTCATCAGTGAATTTGCTGAGGAGGTATCTGCCTCTTCATCCAAGTCATCAATGAGTAAGTTAAAACAATATTAGAGCCAGAACTGACCACTGGGGAGCACTGCTAGTTACAGGCCTCAAACTCAACTCTCTGCCACTGATCACAACTCTGAGTTCTGCTCTTCAGCCAGTTCTCAGTACACCTCACTGTCCACTCATCCAGGTTGCACTTCCTGACTTAACCTATGAGGATGTCACAGGACACAGTGTCAAAAATCTTCCTGAAATCCATGTAGACAGTATTCAGTGCTCTTGCCTTACCTATCATGGGGATAGATAGTTGTTCTGTCATATAATCGATTAGTTAAGCATTATTTTCCTTTGATGAATCCATACTGACTAATCCTGATAACCTTGTCATCCCACAATGACCTTGGGGATGAACCATTCCCATCACCTCTTCAGAGATTGATGTGAGACTGTGTGTTGGTTTTGCATGGCCTGGTTTTTGGTTGTGGTGGGATGGGGGCCACAGAGGTGGCTTCTGTGAGAAGCTGCTAGAAACTTGCATGTCTGGCAGAGCCAATCCCTGATGGCTCTGAAGATGGATATGCCACTGGCAAGGCTGGGCCAATTAGAAATTGCGGTAACACCTCTGTGATATCATATTTAAGAAGTAATCAAAACAAAGGTGATGGCGCAGTTTTAAAACCAGCTAGAGAAGAGGAGGAGGTGAGAACTTGTGAGGGAAACAACATGGAAACATCAAGGTTAGTGGAAGAGGAGGGACAAGAGGTGCTTCAGGTGCCAGAGCTGAGATTCCTCTGCAGGCCATAGTGATGATCATGATGAAACAAGGCAGCCCTGCAGCTTGTGGAGTTCCACGGAGGTTTCAGAGATCCATCTGCAACCCCTATGGGAGATGCCCACACCAGAGCAGATGAATGCTGGAGGAGGCTGTGATCCAGTGGGAGACCTAGTAGAGAGAAGGGGCCCCTGCTACCCAGCTGGAGCAGCCTATCCTTGGACGACTGCACCCCATGGAAGAGTGACCTCAGTTTTGGAAGGACTGTTTGCCCATGGAAGGAATTTACATTGCAGCAGTTCTGTGAAGACTGCTGCTCATGAGATTGGAAGCATGCTGGAGAAGTTAGTGGAGAACTGTGTCCTGTGGAAAGGGACTCCATGGTCTTACAGGGGAATGACTTCTCTCCCTGAACCAAGCAGAAGAACAGCTTGGGTGATGAATTGATCAAAACCCTCACCCCCATCTCCCTGGGCTGTTGGTGGGAAAGAGGGAGTGGTTGGGAAAAAAACCCTTAGAAATACCTATTTTACTTCTTATTATCCTACTCTGATTTTGTTAGTAATAAATTCACTTTCTGTTTCTTTAACTGAGCCTGTTTTGCCCTTGGAGTGATTTCTTCTGGTCTTTAACTCATGAACCGTTCATTAAATTTTCTCTCCTCTGCCCAGCTGTAGCAGGGGAGGGTGAGTGAGTGGCTTCTAATGGGTGCCCGGCATTTGGCCAGTGTCAAACAACGACAGACTGACTGGCCTGTAGTTCCTCAGTCTTTCCTGTCCTTTAAGAAAGACTGGGGTGGTGTTGGCTTGCTTTCAGTTTTCATGCCCCTCTCTTGACCACTGTGACCTTTCAGTGATCATAAGCAGCCTCACTATTATGTCCACCAGCTCTCTCAGCTCTCTCAGCACTCATGGATGCATTCTGTCAGGGCCCTTGGAAATTTGACTGACATGTCAAATTTCCCTCTCCTTGACTCACAGAAACTCTTCCTTCCAATGTTCCTTTACCCTGGTCTCGTGAACCAGAGATTCTTGATGGCTTGTCAGTGAAGACTGATGCAAAGATGTTCACATATTCCATCTTCTCTGTGTCCTCTTACTAGGGTCCCCCCTCTGTTTGGTAATTGGTCTACATTTTCCTTAGTTTTCCTTTTGTTAGTGTTTATGTATTTGAAGCCCTTCTTTCTGTCCTTGTCATAATCGGCCAGATGTAATTCCAGATGGGCCTTGGCCTTTGTTGTCTCATTTCTACTTACTCTTACAATTTATGTTCATTCCAGGTAGCCTGACACTGCTTGAGTCTCCTGTGTATTTACTGCTTGAGTGTTAACAGGAGCTCCTAGTTCGTCTCTTGCCTTCTGTGCTCAATTTCTTGTTCAAAGGGTGCAGATTATGCTAATTATACTCAGGTCCCTCCAACCTCAGAGACTTGGAAGTAGATGCATAGAATAGTTGTTTGTTATCTATATTGTTTTACCTAAGAATAATTCGCGTAGTGTTGTGTTGCCTGTGGTTGTCCTATTTTACATACTCCTTTATGCATTACCTTTATCATACACACATATGTACACAAGTGTGTATACATAAATTTTTCTGTATATAATTGCATATACCAAATATATACTTGTACTAGTATCAAACCAAGAATGTAATTATATTCAAAAAGAGGCAACTAGAGATCTTGAATTTGCAATTAGAACAACAGTACCAGAGAGTTCAAGAGCATCTCCAGTGCAAAGCAGCCATTTTAGTTTTCAGTGCAAACCAGCTATTTGTTAAATAACAATCCTACAAAGAGACAAGTAGTGTCTGTTAAGGAGCATATACATTGCAGAAGAGAAGGAAAATGCGTAAACAAACCAAATCTCAGTTTTTTCCCTGTCAGACCTAAGGGAAGAATGATCAGGTGTAGCCAGCTTTTATGATGATCAGGATGAACTATTTAGGGCCACATAACAGTTGACTATCTCAAGGATCAGTTCTCTACTATCCTACCCATCAGGCTATAGGGAATTACTGTTCCACAAAGGTATGAGGAATTCCCAGAAAGCTTCCAGAAATCAAGTTATATTTCAAAAGGGAGATTTCCCAGGGATTGAGGTGAGACTGACCAGCCTGTAGCTCCATGTGTCCTCCTAGCCTGTCTTGAAGCTGAAGTGACAGCATGTGTAGAGACTGTGCTCTCACTCTCTTTTCCTTCAAAATTCTGGCATATAGGGTGTAAAAGGGAGTGTTTCCCATGCACTGTAAAGTTAACTTACCCTTGTACTCAGTTCTTCTTGCATAACTTTTATTTCTGTAAAAGACTCAGAGGCTTTCTTTTCTCTCTTGTGAGAGTCATGTTTCATCTTGCAACTCACAGGTTTATGTAGCTAAAGACAGAATTAACATGTGTGACATGGCATTATGCAGGGAAGCTGGTTTTAATTGTTCTGCTATGATCGTCAAGCCCTCTTTATGCTTGAGTCTGTTTGGTTGTTTGTTTATTAAGATTCCTAAATTTCTCTCACTAAATATGTGGCTTGTTTTCTTTGTTTCTAGATGTAGAACTTGACTTAAAAGTATTTTGCATGCTAATCTATCAAGCGTCCATGGGGCTCTGCCACACTGCTGTGTCTTTCATACTGATTACTGTTACTTAGGCTTATACATTTTGCTTCTGCGTTTTGGGTTTTTGGAGGTTTTTTTGCCTTTTACCTTAGGAGATGCCTACTGCAGCTTAACTGGATAAATGAGTAATAAAAAGGATTTTGATACTGAGAAGTTTTAGCATTACTATGATTCAGCTCTGTCTATCATATATGATTTTGCTTGCCTCATAAACATCTCTTGCCCTAGACTCACCAATATGTACTCTAGCTAGTGTAGCAGAGTTTTCATGGTTGATATGGTAAGAAGAAAACACAGAGGACATGTATATCCAGCTCTGTCTTCATAGGGACAAGAATTGTGGTATCTTTCAGAGCGTGGAACCATCACCACTTTTTTAAAGCAAACATACTAGTCATCATAAATAGGTACAGAATCTATAGAGTTCTTCAAACTCTTGTATCTATGCTGGAAGTGTTGTAATAATTGGGAAGTTCATTATTGTTAATTGCAAAGTAAAGATAATATTCTGTCAGCACGTGATTACCCTGAAGACGTATGGAAATGGTTGACCACAGTTTCTGGTCCAGTTAGTACTTGTAACTTAGCAATTTCATAATCGAAGAGACAGGAATTAATCCTCTATTTTCAGGATAGCTGCACTGTACCCCTGGTGACTTTTTCTATTTCATGTGGTGGTTTTTACATTAATTTTGATGACTGACCTTTTGTAAATCCAAACTTTTTTCCAGGGACTTTGCTCCTCCATGTAACTAAAAACAGATTTGAATTTTAGCTAATCAGCCAATAGTTCTTGGGTTCTTTCTGTTTGTTTGTATATAGTTGCAACAATTACCTTTTTCTAGTCATTGGGTTCCTACCCCATTCTTAGAATATTTCAGAGGTGATGGAGAAGTGGGATATCATCCTGGTCACTCAGTGACTTTAAATGCACTGCAGTCCTGGGAACTTATATAGGCTGGGATTTCTCTAGAAGTCCCTGACTCAAACTTACTCTACTACAGGTAGTTTGTGTTCTCCTTGAATCCTTTCTGTTGACCCAGAGACCTAGAAGACTTCATTGGTGATAGTGAAAGCAAAAGCTGAAGCAGTGTCCTGAATCTGTGAAAGCAGGCTGAAGCACTGAGTGACTCATCCTTACATGCATTTGTTATTACAGATTGATCCAACCCGTTACGGACATGGGCTCATAGCACCCTGCTTTCTTGTTTGTCCTTTTACTGTTGATACAATAATCAGTGTTGAATCGAACATTATCAGTCTTTGTTAACTGATTAAAACTAGAACTTTGGTGTTTTATTTAATAGAGAATCTACTGATTCCATTACATGAGGAACTTGCAGATGAATAGCTTCTTTGGTCAAGGGAAGTGATTGATAAATTTGATATATTTGTAACTGTCTGCAATATGTGCATTGTCAAGCCTATCTGCAAAATAAAATTGGATCTGTTGTGAATTTGGCAGATAATTCTGAAGAATTCAGATTCTGATAAAAATAATTTTGTATTGTTTTTTGGGATCTAAGTAAATGTCTGTAATCAGGATTTGTATTTCAAACTTAAAAGATACCCATATGTGGGTGTGTGTATACTTTGAGGTGATGAAAACAACAGAGAACACACAATTGAATTTTGTGGAATTAAATGAATATTTTCAGGTAAACTTTCTGTCAATACTGAGCTCTTAGCAATTTGTGGTATTGATTTTGTCATAGCAGCAAAGTTTTAGAGGTAGAAGCACTTTTTTTTCATTGTTTTCTTCCTCCTGGCTCTCCTGAAGGAAAACTTCACCTTTTTTTTCTTCTTTTTTTTTTTTTCCTTAACCTCCTCTGTTGTATTCAGGGCAAGCATACAAAGAAGAGTCATTGTTACCCACCAATGAACAGAGATCATCGCAGAATCATCCATGAATTAGCTCAGGTTTATGGCATTGAAAGTGTGAGCTATGACAACGAACCAAAGCGCAATGTTGTTATCACTGCAGTGAAGTATGTAATTCATTGTTATTTTCAAATCTTTACAGTATGGTTTAAATAATTGTATGGGTTTTAATCACTTGCCAGGATTATTTACAATGCAATTTGCAAAGTGCACTAATTTCTAGTAGAAAAGTTTTTAAAGCAGTTTTTGAATTGATAGTTCCATGGGCTCATTTAGTCAAGCAAATCTTCAGAGAAGAAAATGCCATTAGAAATAAAAAAGCTAAGCAAATATTTTGCAAGATTGCTTTCTATTCATCTTAGCAGTAACCTTTTGTCATCAGGTAGAATTGATAGAGATATTAAAAATGTATGTAATAAAATTTTGTGAAAACTAATTGCTGGGTTGAGAAATCATACTTAAATTTACATCACCTTTGAAAAAATCTGGTTATTGTAACATTTCTCCATCTATATGAACCTATCCTAGAGTATATCACAGAGTAACCTATCGCAAAGTATCCCTCTTTAGTTAATGGGCAAAGAGGGAGCTGGAATTACTGCAAATGGAAGAGATTTCATAGCAAAAATGAAATGTTTTGGAGGATGTTCATAATAGAGAAGAAAATGAAAGGAATATAGCTAGGGAAAAATTAAGCTGATTGTACTAGAGACATAGTATGGGAAGGCTTCTGGTGTCAAGGCTTCATTGATTGTTCTTCTTACTCAGCAGCATATTTGGTTTAGCGCTGTCAAATTGTGATTATTTGACAACTAGTCGTAAGAAATCTCTCATATTCCATGCTATTAGAGTGCCATGAGCTATTCCTGAACTTCATCAGTTCATCAGTGGGTAGCTTAGCTACAATCTTGATTTCTTCCAAGAGATGGAACTTTGATATTACAATGTAGGATACTTTTTGTTTCAAGTAAAGGAAGATGAGCAAAGAGTTCATATTTGAAAAAGCTTATTAAAAAATACATAGGGAGCAGATGAGAAATTAGTGAATATGATAAAAGGAGCAGGGCAGATGATTATGCTTTAAAAACAAAGGGATATTCTGCAGCTTGAGAATGGGAGGGCTTCCTCTGTATCAGTTTAGGACAGATTGCACACTTGGTCCTTCTCTTGTGTTCTTCAGGGAATAGTCTACTGTGCAGAATGCACATGCTTCTGTTTAATTACTGCCATTCTTAAAAGACACTTCAGTTATCTACTGAGACTATTCTTTAGCTGCATAGCGGTATTTCTTAATTTAATTAATTCTTCCAAAACTTCTTTTAATTTTCTTTTATTTGCCATTTCTTTAAGATACAAAAAATATTGTAGCCTCACATGGGTAATAGCTCGAGTTCTAGGATGATATTTTTGAGTATTTCACAATGGCTGCTTCAACTCCTGAAGCTAGTAATCACCAGAAAGTCAAAATGGTTTTGTTTCATTCTGTCTCAGCAATGCCTTTGGATTTCTATCATGGGCTCTTTCATGTATAAATAAATGAAAATCATTCAGGCAAAAAGACCACTCCTCTTCACATTCCACCATTGTGTCATTCAAATGGTAACATCCCTATACAGGTCTGTTAGAAGGGTGAGAAAGTCTCCTTGGCACTAAGAAAGCTTCCTCCAACCAGGCTTCTTCCTATTCCAGGGATCTAGGAGCAAAATTTGCCCTCAGCCTCTGCCCCCATCACCATCAGTAATAGTTGGTCATATTAGTTGAATTACTCATGTACAGCATTGCATATATATATATATATATATATACACATATATATATATAAAACTACAGAGAAGATAATTTCCAGTATTGACTGTTAAGCTTGATCTGAATTACAGTTCTGGTGTCATTTTGACATTTGAGACTCATAGTGAGTCCTTGCAAGTGCCTTCCTCTCTGCTTACCTGTTGGTCATCTTTGTAGTCACCATCTTTTGAACAGTTGCAATACCAGATTCTTTCTGAACTAGGTTCAGAGGTAATATCAAGACTGTTATGATGAGAAGGGTAAAGCTTTCCTTTGGAAATGCACACTTGTGTTTCACTGTACCTGTCAGTGGCTTTTTGAAGTTTTTTACTCAGATGAGTAAAAATTTGCTCCTTCTCTAAATAATTCTGGATTCCAGAGCCTGTTAAAGGCTTTTATCTAGTGGTCAGTGTTTAAGCAGCTTATATGGACTTGAGACATCCTAGAAGTGGTTTTGATGGCAGTCATCCCTGTAAGATTCATCTTTTTCCTGTTACTTCCAGGAAGAACACTAGGCACAGTTTTTCCCCATAAACAAGGAGACTTCTCAAGAAGGTGACAAGGTTCCACATGGTTCTCACTGAGAAAGCCACATGCTGCCATAGTTTCATTGACATGTCATGTTACTTTTTTTTCACCCAGGATTTTATTTCCTTTCAGTGAGGTCAGTCTGAAAATGGTTTGGAAATGGTTACCTAGATATAGGCTATACAAGATTAGAAGGATCAAAGAGCTAAAGAAATCAAACTCCCATAACCACATGGAACATCTTTATTAGATCATGACAGTGCATCACAGAAAGAAAACACCACACATCCCAGTGGCAGAGTTGAAAGGAAAGTATATGTTCTGAGGAAATAAAATTATTGCTTGACTTCTTTAAGCTTTTCTGGGCATGTTTCGGTACTTGAACTCTGGGTACAAATTCATTTTACTTAACTGTTTCTGCAGCCTTTCTGGTATCTAAAATAAATTCACATTCAATTTGACAGAAATTATGATGACTACCTGAAGGTCCTCTTGTTTCTTTAAGAGCTTTTATTCCACCCTTCAGTGTCCAAGAATTTCATCTTCTGCCAAGAGGCAAAAGCTAACTTTCTCCCCACCTGCTTTTGCAATCACAAAAGCCTGTTGTAAGGCAATGCCTCTCAACATCTGCAACTTCTAAGAACTTTAAAGCAATTTAAGTACGAATACTGCTATCAGGTCACCAGCCAAGGTGGTTTTAACAGCAGTCCTGCTTCAGAAGAAAGCTGTATCGTTTTCTTACTGGTTTTGCCTTAAATGTTGACATTGGTTGCCCTGACATTGGTATGTGTTGCTTCTGGAAAGGTTATGACATAGAGTATATGAAGTTTAAACAATCAGGAGATTGCTTAAGAGCCATTTGTTTCATTATTCCACCTCAACTGTTACCAGTTTTTGGAGACACTTTTCACAAAAATCTGCTCTATCTGAAAGATGGTGGCACATTGTTGCAAGACTACATGGAATAAGTTTGGAAAGATTGGTGGACGAAGAATTTTGTAATAGTTCATACCAAACAGTTCAATGATGATCCATCCTGTAATTACAAAAATTGAGCTTCAAGTCTTGAGGAAGATAGAGTCATGATTTCCACATTTCAGTTTTATACAATACGCCATCCTATCAGCAGTTGCACTGCCTTAAAATCAGCAGATAGTTTATGTTCATGCTTTTCCCTGTACTGCTGTTGGAAATGTGTCATCTCAACTTTGTTGATTGAGGCAGGCACTTGGCTTTTCTTTTCCTTACTTTAAGAATAAGTTAATGAAATGAAGAATGGCAACTTTCATATCAAAATGTCCAAAATACTTGCAGAGCCTTTTCATATCAATAGCTGTTTCTAAACTGATGATAGGTAACCATGGCTGGGTAGGTAGCATCCACTTTCTTTCTTATTTCTGGTAATTAATTAATCAAAGGAGTTTTTTCCTATCATACATCTGTTTAGTTGAATTCAGTTGTTTGGGGTTTTTCCACATGGGCTAAATGTGAGTGTCTGTTTCATCTTTTTTTTTTTTTTTTCTTTCCCTTGGACCAATCAATGTGCTAACAATGTATAAACTAAATTTTGTCAAAGCTAAAATGGGTCTAGGCAATAACCATAGCAAATTTGCTTCCAGGGTAATCTCTAATTGTTCACAAGGCTTTGATCCCTCCTGATTTTTAAAGGTTTGCTATATTAACCATCTACATCCTGGGAACATTTAACTTTAGAGCAGAACTGCTGATTTACTTTCTTGAAATGCAGGAACATTTTCTTTTTTCAGTAAGATTTTTTTTTTAAGCTCATTAGTAGAAGTTACTGCACAGGTATCCTTCCAAGTGTTCTGTTTCTGGCATTTCAGAGCTCTTGTTTATTTTGTTTTTTACCCTACAAGCGAGATTTAGTCTGATATTCTAGAGAAAGGACAGACACCTTACATTAGTTCTTGAAGGCCTTTCTAGCCTTCCTTTTATTTTTTTGCTTAATTACCTCTAGGCAATTTACTTTCCATGTTTTTGCCTATCACAGTTGATAAAAATGAAAGAAGGCAACAGAATACCCTCCCATTTACCACTGTTGTCTTCTTCCAGTTAGAACTCTACAGTTGAGTTGTAACTGCAATAGCAGTGTGAGTATTTGACTTTATATGGCAGGCTTAGGGCTAAAGGAGAGAAGGGCTTTTTAACTGTTTTAGACAGGAGAGGAAAATTAGCTGTACTCAACTGATAGGACTGTAATATACTTGTCATTAGAGTATACAAGTAAACGTCATATAACCTTGAAAAAATTATGGCCAGTGACAAGTAACATTTTTTCCAAATAATGAAAACTTTCACTGTTGTGTAGATAAGAACGCTTTTTTAATTGGTGACCTATGTTTTTAAGATTTTGTAGTTCATTGGAATAGACTGTTAGTACTCAGTTTAAAATAATTCTGAAAGGGCCTTAGGAATCACCACTTAATATTTTAGTGGACTTTGGACTTACCTTGAAAACGTTGCAGAGTTTTTCATCTGTGTTACCGCAATATCACAAAAATTGGCCCTTAAATACAGGTTGATAGAAACAAAACATTATGAAATAAAAAAAGGATCAAGATAATGGAAATAATACATAGTTTTTTAAGCTCTGAAATAGAACTTAGAACATTCATCTGTGTACTGATGTGAGATTCCAACTGTTTAGAGCTCCTGGGGAAATTGGGAGAAAGTATGAATTATCAAGTATGTGACAAAGCATGGAACTCAACATGTGCATATTTCTGGAATTATAACAATATGCAACCGATTCCTTTGCAGCATTGCTGCTATTCAGTATGTAATTTTGAAAGAAACAAGATGCATGTGTTGGTATTCACTGAATAGGAATTTAATGTAATTAGCAAACAAAGAGAATCTCGTGATCTAGAGGAGTATATTTAAAAATGTATAAATAAAGTAAATAAGGATGAAACATGCTTATTTAGTGCTTGACATAGAATCATGTAGGCTGGGAAAAGACCCTTAAGAAGATCATTGAGTCCAGTGGTACTATCATGTCTACCATTAAACCGAGTCCCTAAATACCATATCTGCACATCTTTTAAGTACTTCTAGAGACAGTGATTCAACCAGCAGCCTGTTCCAATGCTTGGCAACTGAGTGAAGAACCTTTTGCTAATACCCAATAAAAACCATTCAGCAGTACATTTTAATTTAGTGTACAAGAAGTAGTTTGGTCTGAAAATGTCAGTAGCATGGGTTTAAGAGAAATTGCAGGAAGGGTAAAATATCAGCCTTGATGAGGTTTAAGATTTTTAATTTATTCAGCTTATCTGCCCCCAGATAAGATGAAGAAGAAACTGTGAATGGGAAGGATGCTAATAGTGGAAGCTCTTTCATTCTTGCAGTTAAATCATCCAATTGAAAATGGCTCATGAATTTAGAGGAAATTTTAAGACATCTCCACAACCTACCACAACCTATTAGAGATACAATGTGTTTGGTAATTATTTGGAATTTTTTTTATTTTTTTTTTTTTTAGTTAGATGCCTTTTTGGATCTTTCTAGGACTTGTTTTTTTCCTAGATGTTGGAGGTTGCTTGTTTCCAGAGTCTGTCTGTCTATCTATCTATTTATCTCCTTCCTCTGTCTCCAGCTATTGCAGTCTTTGTGCACAAACTGACAACCAAAGTTGAGTGTGATTCACAGCCTAAAATATACAAGTATAGGTACTAAAGTACATAAGTATAATGAGTAATTTACGTAAGTATACGTAAATTGTCCTCCTGTGCTGGAGAACATACTGCCCTGTAACCATAGCATGGGGTGACCCTTACACTGCAGGTGGGACAGGCACAAGTGTGATGCTTCATTGTGCAGTGGCAATCACATGATACATTGTAATTAGTGTGGAGGACAGAAGAAGCTGATATTTTAATTTCTCCTTTCTAATGCGTAATGTTCTTTTTTCTGATCTGATTCACCTGGAACTGCTTACAAGGAAGAGGCACTGTTTGCTTCTTAGCAGAGTGCTGTGATCAATGAGTTTAACATGATTTACTGCCAGCATTTGAGAAGGTGCTTCCAAAATTTTAGATAATATGTTGTAAAGATTCAGTGAACTGTGTTCTTGTGGTGCTGAGTTAAGCTATTAAGTTTTTCTTCTGATTTATATCTTTTTCTTTGATAGAACAGATATGTTGCCCTAGAGTATCAGTATTCCAGTTTTGCTATTTCAGCAGTTGATCATTTAGTGCACTTCATAGTAGAAAGGAGTTGTGGACCTTACATGCAGAAAAGGAGTGTGGGTACCAATGCTCAAATCTAGTAAGCTGCTTCTGCGTATTTTATAGACAGCAATGAAGAGACATTTAGAATACTGATAGATTCTTGGTAATGAAAATGTTCTTTTTGCAGTGTTGGTCTCTATAACTGGAAAATTAAATATTTGAATAGATGATTTAAGAACACAAGTGTGAACTCTGACACTAAAACTGCTACTTACAAATATTACTCATTCCCAGCTTCTTAGTGAGTATGATTTCATATTGAACTAAATAATCTTTCTTGTATTTCTTTAGAGGGAAATCTGTTTGTCCAAGCAATACCTTAACTTCTGTGCTAGATAAAGAAATGCAGAGCAGGCCTGCACCTCCTCTTCCTCATTACAAACAAACAGATAAGTAAGGAATTTGGATTTAAAACTGTATTCTTCAATTTTGTGCTGAGTTCCCCAAAGAACATATTCCTGAGCTTCAACTTCATATGCCCTGTTTCTTCTTTTTTCCCAACCCACACATAGCTTTGGAGCTTGCAGCATGCACTAAGGTGTTCTTTCCACAGAATTAAGCCTGAAATGAAGTGATAAGAAAATGTAGGGTTGGCTGTGTGGTATAGCAGTTGTAGTATAACAAGTATTATGGGGTTTTTAAATTATTTTTTAGTAAATATTAGATAGTTGGGAAGAGAGTACTGTTTTGAGGATTCTTCTTTTTTTACCTTTGCCCAAGAGTAATGTTTTACTGGCATAAAATTATTTATTTGGGCAGGTACTAAATGTGTTTTTCTTGTGTAGGTATGACTACACAGTTGATTAAAAGTGAACTACAATTTTGTCAGATAGTGAGAATTACTGAAGATGAGATATATGAGGTATCTTGGTGAATGGTCTTAAAAGGCCAGTCTTTATGTTTTATGACCTGCCAGCTTCAGATACCTGTAGTTATCTCATAGTTATTATTTTTTAATGGATTCCTTATTATTTGTTCATATTTACCTTTCAGAAGTGTTTTCCTTCCAAATTTTTCCCAGATGAAATCATGTTCAAGTACTTTTTGCAGAAAGGGCTGCTTAGTGCTGCAGTAACTACTGTTTGTAGGTGCTGCTGGAATAGAAAGTAGGCTGTTCTGAGAAAATTTGTTTCAGAGATAAGCATTTAGAGCAAAACACATTTATAAGAGGATTGCTTAAGGTGTAACTCCGTGTCAATTTTTAATGGGTTATTACTGTTCGTTTCCACTTCTGTGGGATTGCTGTGTTCAGTGACCCTAATTAATGCCAAGGAGTTACATAGCAAAATTAAAGGAAGGGTGTTAGCCATTTATTTTTCATTACTAGAAGTAAAGTTTCTTTAGAATTTCTTAATTCTGCAGAATCTTTTGGAAGACCTCATGCTGTCTTATTGAAAAAATCTTTACAATGTTTGGATTTGCTATGACCGTGTATTTTTTGTTACTCTTGCTTTTGAAAGCAAGTGGATTTGATCATCAGCTCAGTTTAACAGTATTTCTTTTGCTGTTTCTTTTAAAGAGGCATTTTGAACATTTAAGCTTCAGTACAGTATCATTTTTGTAATAAATTATACCAGTAAATTACATTTTCTGGTAAAACCTCAAAAGGAATTGTATCAATTCAGACATATGTTGATGTACATTAATTTAATCAAGCATATGTTTTTGTCAAAATTACCAAAGGCTTTCTGGAGCTTTAAGGTACTTTGAATAAAACTTAATTTAGAAGTGCATGCTATTGACCGATTCATTACGGGAGTTTGTAATTCAGTTTACTTTGTATCTTGTTTTTCATGCATGTAATATCTAATATTCTTATAATTTCAGGAGTAGTGGAAACAGTGGTTTATCCAAACCATTAAAGGAAGAACCAGTGATTGACTACTTTGATGTCCAGGACTGAAGTGATTGATGTAGAATCATTCAGATGAATCAGAATCACATAGATTATGATACAGAAGCTTGGAGGTGAAAATACTAAGTTATTGTGTGAGGTGCTTTTTGATTATCTGTCAAATGATCAGTTGTTCAACATATTTGTAATTTAACATCTAAAGTTAGATTGATATGCTAGTTTAAAAAGTTAAGTGTTTCAACAGTTTATGTAACTGCATAATACCTAATAGTAGTATGGCTTTTTAAATCTGGATTTGGTGCAATTTTGTATCTAATGTGCTGTCAGAATAACATAGATTTCATTCATGACTTTGAAGCAAGAGAACTGGTGGTAAGGAAATATATTTTTGGAATATTAAGAACAACAATAAATCCCAAATATTTATTTTGACATATCTTACACAACTTAAAATGGACTAGAAATAATCTGTGGTAAAAACACTGGTTGGGATATTCTTAAAGTATTTTCATGTTTTATTAATTCACTTCTGTGTTACTGTGGTAAATTTGTGAATCTGAGTTACTCTTGTACCTGGAAAGAAATATAAAATTTAAGTATAAATATATACATAAATGCATATTAAGAGCGCAGACTTGCTTTGGAATCTGAAGAACCAGTATTTGGGGAAGGTGAGGAATTAAAACATACTCTAATTTACCTCAAATTTGATGTGTTTAACAAGAAAAACAGGCAAAAACAAAGGAAAAAACCCAAACCAAACAACAACAAAACCAACCCCACAACATGAGATTATTAATACTACTAGTGCTTTTTTATTGAATACCTAGAACAAAATCAGCCTTTCTATATTATTTTGGTGTTGTGTGCATGGTATTATTGCGGTTTATATTTTTTTCTGTACTGTGCAAGCTTAAGATGAATGTGTGAAGTTTGGTTTAAGTATTTTATGGATTTGGAATAATACTTGTAAAATTTATAAGACCATCTGCCTCAACTATTTGGCAATGGAAGATCTTTGTTTTATGGGAAATGCTGTTAACAAAATGGGGTGACAGTTTAAACACTGAAAGACACTGGAGTGGTCTCATGATGCTGAGTTGTTTCCAGATCTTGATTTAAGATAGGTGAGTAGCTCTCTGGGAGAGGAGATTGTAGGTCTGATCAGAAGAGATGGTACAGCTCTGAATTTGAGTAATACCTATTCTCCTGAGGAGAAGGGTTTTTGTATTAATAGCTTTAGGAGCACTGACATTGATGCACTCTGTTTCTTGTTCCTTGTGGCTACCATGTGTAATACTAGAGGTGAGTCCCCTGTACAGTATTAGAGGCTGATGCTAAAAAGAGGCTCACTATGTTGTAGTGTGAGATTTGTTCTCAAAAAATGGAAGGCATTTACTCATGCTTAGATTCGCTTAGAATTATCATACGACCCTGAGCCTTAACTATGAAGCATTCCATGTCTACATTTCAATTGAACAACTCATGAAACATAGAAGAACAAGTAGAAAACTCACAAACCATATCTGTTCCCCGAAATGTTCTGAAAACTAAAATACATGTGACTATTGTATATTTTTGTAGGAGTTTATTATTTCACATTTTCAAAAATGCAGTCTTTAATGTTATTAAATATTTGAAGTGTTTCAGGTAAAACAGGTACCTTCAAGAGTGTTCAGGCTTTTAATTTGTATGTAGCGATTTAAATTTGTTTTACTTTTTTGTCTAATACTTTGTGAACAGAAATGAAAAATAAATCAATGTGTCTTACATTGCCCTTAATTTCTTAATCAAATTATGGTTTGAATTCTACAAGGCATACTGCTAAATTCAGCTTAAGAAATAAGTTAATTCTAGGAATGTGTTTCTTCAATTCCTTCCTTCTGAGGACTGTATCTGTACCAATGCTTGCAGACAAATGCTGACTCAGTGTGGCCTAACAAAGGTTATTCCTGGTTTTGTAACTCAGATATACGTTAATGTAGGACTGACTTAAAGCCAGTAAGACTTATAGGAAGAATGTAAATAGTTATGCTTCAAAGGTAGGTCTAGACAGGAGCTGGCACACATGTCCAGTTAACTGAGTCAGATGCATGTATACTGGAGCACACACAGTTGGTTGACTATAGGTAGACCTAACATTACAGAAAACCGAAGTGGTTTAGTTAGTAATAAATAGAATAAAGCTAAAATCTACTAACTATTCACAGTTTCACATGAATATAGCCAAAACCATCACAATTTGTGCCTCTGATTTGAAATTTAAAACCTGAAAGGTTTTCCTAGCATTATTTTCAGCTCAGTTTAGTGGAATTTTTCAGATTGTGGCATTAGCATAAAAATGAGAGCTTTGGTGAGACACACTTCGGCAGTCAAGTTGCCGCTGCTTGTAATAAAAAAATGGAGGTAATCTCAGTTTCTCAGGGTGTGATTAGTAATTATTACCGAATTGGTTCATACTGTATGTTGTTACACATCTCTAAATCACGGGTATTGGAGCCATACCTGTAGTTATGACGCAATTCACAAGTACCAAATCTCTTTTAAAAAATGTGTTTTATTAACTTGGTTAAAAATATGATGCCATGTGTTTACCCATGAAAGTGATTTTCCTCCAGAGCTCAGCTACGTAGCCTTAAGAAGGGATTCAGCAAAGGCTAACAGTGATGCTGTTCTCTCTGTTTTGTTTTGCTTTTGCTGCAATGTATGTGATAACTTAGCTTCATATTGCACGTGTGCCTTGTGGTAATAATTTTCAAATAGCTGTTTTTTAAATCTGAGCTGGTGTTTACATCTTTTATCTAATAGAAAAATAAGTAGATAAAAGAAATCTTTGCATCAGTGAGATCAGTGGCAAAAATCATGGTGATATCACTGTAACTTATGACTTCAGCTTCAGTATGCTAGCAATTTTTCACAACCATAAGAATAATATTGTTTCCTGTAAATATATTTGAAGAAAGTACTTTTCAGTTAGCATCTTTTGAAATAAGTTATGTGATACCAGTTGGAATTCATGCAACTTCATGAAGTGCTTTTAAAAATGTGTTTAAAATAGGCAGATAGTTTGGCATTTGGGCTGTGCTGTTGCCTGTCTGTATAATTTAACATACTTGAAGTGCTCTGAATATTCAATATTTGGGTTTAACCTAAAATTGTTGAAGATACATAAGTAGACCTTATCAAGATCACTGTTTCTGTGGCAGTTTTTACAGCATCTGCCTTGAAACGAGCAAAGTTTTTCTACAACACTTGTTATTTGTTGAAAGATTTATATTTAACTTGATTTTGTCAAGTTACTGATGTAAAATTGCTTTCTTTATAACCCAAAGTAAATCTAAATTTAAAGTTCAGTGCTTTGGAATTGTTTGCGAACTTCATCTTGGTATTCAAGATTTGGAAGACTGAGACATCACAGAGAAATGAATAAAGATTTAAATGGACATTTGGGAAGTTCCTTTTCCTGAAATTTTAAAATAAAGTATGTGATTTCCTGGATTTGAAGTAATTTTTAAATGAATGCTGTGTCGAGGATGGAGCAAGTAAAGAGGGCTCCCCAGAAAATGGAGAGTATGCTGCCTTCTTGGAATTCAGAACTACAGGAAAGATGATTCTGAATAGAAATGTACATTTTGGTTATATAAAAAACCCTTTATTATGTCTGTCTAAATGCTACTTGGCAATAAAATATATTATTTTAACTTACAGTCCCTTCCTTGTTTTTTGTTCACCATTAAGTTGTAATGGTGACTGTAAGGCAGGTGGGGGGAGGGGAAGTGAGGACTAATGTAACTTTAAAGGCCTGTAGGTATTAGAGATTGTCGCGTGCGCACCCCTCTGCCCACCTGGCTAGCCCCGGGCACACCGGCAACACAGGAAGGTATGGTTCGGTCTTCAGGAAGACCTTGCCAATCCTGAGGATTCTTGGCTCCCGTCCGGACACTGAGCGGCAATGGTGAGGAAGAAAAAGAGGACTCTCAAAAGGGACAGCGTCAGAGGTTTATTGGGTAGCCACACTGGGATCTCCTCACCCTCAGAGTGTCAGCCTCAGAGAGCGAGGAACAGCCAGTTACAGCAACTTTTATGTGGTGGAGAAGACAAGGGGTGGATTCGGGAAAGGACCAATCAGGTAAGACAGGGAGTGGCTCTCAACATAACATACAGTAAGGCTGACAAATCATAAAGGGTAGGAGGGCTCCCAGAGCTCTGCCCAATCACCTGGTGCCTTCCCTGGAACCTTCCAGAGGTAGGGAGAGGCCCCAGAATGACAGGCAGGCCCTAGGGGCAAGGATCAAGGGGATCTGAGGGGAAAACAACTTTGAGTGATGGGTAGGACCAACTCAAGGGCGGGAAAATATAGAGGGGAGAGTGGAATGAACCATGGGGAAAACTGGGGTACATAGAACTGTAAAAAATACAGAGAACTGAATTACAAAGGCAGAATATAAATTGAAAAAGCACCATCACAAGAGATAACAAATTCAGGATGATATATGGGGAGTGGAGGGATGATGTAAAAGCTTTGCTGTCACAGCTCAGTAAATGACAGGAAGACACAAAAAGCAAGCAGTCTGAAAATCAGAAGTTTGAAATCATTTAAACTGGCTCCTCCTGAAACTTTTTCAGCAGAATATCAGGTCAGGCATTTTCAGCAAAAGCCTAGCCTGCTACTTCAGATGAAGTGCAAGATTTTGAACTTTTCTTCACATCCTCACTAAAGACAAAAGGCAGTGAGTAGTTGTAAAAGTCCTTTATTGCATGGCTAAATCAGCTTCATTGAAGGCAGAGGTTGCTACAGTATATGCCAGCAAAGTCCCGATGTCCCAAGCAGAAGCGGTAGCATCTTGTCAGCAGCAGTAAAGGCAGCAGCAACTGCACCCGTATTCCATGTCCCCTCTGCGTGAGCATCCTAGCATTCTCAGTGCATTTTATTCTATTTTTAGCCAACCAGGCTTAAACACAAATCTTCTTAAAATAGTGTCGGACCTATCCTAAGCTAAAATTGATATACTTTAATCTTCGCAAATTCTTACACAAATTCTGAGCATATGCCTCTATCTCCTCTGTCTAGGAATTTTCATCAAGGCTGCATTATTTTTGTTATGACTAGAATTTAACTAACTTTGCAAAAAGCAATGTTACTAAACTATAAACTAGGTATTGGGTCTTTTTCTTACCCACTAATACAGGCTCTTATTTGTCTAAGGCACCAAAAAATCCTCTATATATTTAGAACTAAACTTGCATGTCTACTTGATCTCTGTGTGGATTTATGTATGTTCGTTTTTCTGAAAGTTCTAATTCAGTCACATTTCTGGCCACTCCTGGACCTGTGTGGATTTGGCCCAGGGGGATTCCTACTCCAATACAAGATGGCTCATAAAAATTCAGGAAGTGATCTGAGATTGAGGAGTCTTGAAAGACTAAAACCTTTTATCTTGCTACTTCAACTGCCTATAAGTATGGACTTTCATTTCAGGATGTTTTTGGAGAATGAGGATGGCATGTTGCAGATGTACAAGCATTGGAAACATGTTAACTGGAAATCTTTCCCTGAAGAGAACACTTGCACTTCAGTTAGGTCTGTCATGGACTAGAGGGAGACCAAATACGTCTTCCTTGTCAGTGTGTGCAAATGGCAGCAGAAGAGACAATCAGTTTTGCTTTCTGTTCACTTTTCCATGTTTGGAAATAGGCTTAGATAGATAGTATTGTTCAAATGTTGGCTTTCAAGTATTTTAGCCTTTGTAGATACTGAATTCCCAGCAGAAGCCTTCATATTTAACAAATGCTGTTCTCGTCCTTCACTAAAATGCTGAATTCGTAAGATGGTTGATGTGCAAATTTTTATGTCTATATACTTACTACTTAGGTGTAAACCAGAATATTGGAGCCATTAGAAAGAGTTTATGTAGAGAGGCTGTATTTTGGATGTTCCTGAGCTTTAGACTAAGTTTCTTAGCCTTTGTCATCTCAAGATTTTTGAAGGAAGTAGTGCAGTGTCTTGAGCAGATGAAGAGACCATGTTGATACTGTCCTGTGAGAAGCAAGACCCCGGAAGGATCCTAGGAATCTTTTGGTATTATCCATTGAGCTGCTGTTTCAAGTACTGTATTTTTATGATGTTTGTAAGTCAGGGTGTCTAATTTAAAGTTTCTGTAGGAAATACACATCTCTTTCAAAGTCATTTTTACCACTGAAAAAATCTTTTTAAGAGCACGGATCAAGGCATATCACCCTTCTGGTATTTCAGGCAATCCTTTTACCAGCTCGGGTGCCATTATGAGCTACTGTTGCCCTCTTTGGAGCTCTCTTCAGTGAAAGGCATAGGGGCAAAATATGTCTGTTGCGTCGAGCTCTGCTGTGCTTGCCCTTGTCTATTTTCTGTGAAATGTTCAGGAACTGCCCCCTTAGTAAATGGTTCTGTTTTCTGATGGATCTAATGTGTACTTTCTCCAGCACCCAATCATCTTACTACATTCACATTTATTCCCTTGAAGTGTAGAAAATGTATTCTAGTCAGAGAACTAGAGGGCCTAATTTGTAAGGAGAGATAAGAAACTAAACTAAAAACATCAGCATAAAGAAAAATTTATCTTAATAGAACACGTTTTGTATGCTAGTCAAAAGGCTGTCTTTCAAAATGTGTATGTAGGGTAAATTAGTTTTACTAGAGAGCATTACTTATAAATCTAAGTTCTAGGAAATAAAGGCTATGATGAAAACTGTTGGATGTTGGATAGTCACCTATCAAACAGTATGGTCAAGAAGGTACTTTCTGTCCATTCATGTCACCTAGACAGCTTACATTTTTTTTAACAAGCTATTCAAGGAATTTTCAGAATTTAGTGCTATCACAGTAAGTTAGACACCTCTTATAAAGAAATGCTGTTTCACGAAGTATGTAAGTACTGACTCAGGTTGGTGTTTAAATTCATATCTTGGCATCAAATAATTAGGTGCCAAAGTTTCTAGTTAAGTATGATTGCCTAGGAAAGACAGTTCAGCAGCTTCAATTAAAGTCTTCTGCAATTTTAATTATATTCTATTGTAGTAGACAGTGATTAAACAGGTGTTGGATTGAAATATCAAATAATTAGTTTTTCTATAAGGTGCATTTTTGCTATCTTTATTAGGGATTTAAGGAGTGTATGTCTTGGCTGTCAGCTGATGTTCAATTACTTACTAAGTGAGTGATATACTTGCTAAGAACTGATGAAGACTCATATACAGTTAAATTTTTAGTCCACGGTTCTCCTGTTTTTTCCAGTCCTGCCCATGAGAAATTATTTTAATCTTCTGCCTAAATGTGTACAAAGCCATGCACCTAGAATGGAATAACCTAATGCAGTTGTACAGGCTGGAGCTCAATTACCTTGATTGCATCTTTATGTAAAAAGAATTGTCGATCCAGGTGGACAGCAAGTTAACCGTGAGTTAGCAGGGCACCCTTGTGGCAAAACCAGCCATGTACTGGATTAGTAAGCACAAGCACAAATCTGCCCTAGCATGTAGAAACACAGCAGGTTGAAGAAAGTAATTTCAGCACTTGTGAGATGACTTGTGTAATATTGGGTCCAGCTGCAGGCTCCCCAGTAAAAGAAAGACCTTGACTGAAACAGCTCAAACAGAATACCACCAAGTTGGTCAGGAGGCAGGAGTTCATCATGTGATATAATGAGGAGGTTGAAGGCACTGGATTTGTTCAGCCTCAGAGAGGGGAATAATGAAATCTTATCTGTCCACAAATACTTAATGGGACATATAGAGAAGACAGAGCCAAAGTGTACTGTAAAAGGATGAGAGGAAATAGAATTTGAAACATGAGACATTATGGCTTGATACACATTTTACGAGGAAGGTGGTAAAATACAGGATGAGTTTACTCAGACATATTACAGAATTGTCGTCTGTGAAGACATTAAGAACTCAACTGTATGAGATCCTGAACAACCTGCTTTAACTGGACATGCTTGGAGCAGGAAATTGGACTACATCACCTCCCTGAAGTCTCTTCCAACCAATATGATACTACAAAAACCTGAAGAAGCTATACTTAGGCTCAGTTTTGTTCTTGAGCTTTAGCAGTTCTTTTTCTACATACAGTGTTGGCTGTCAAAGGTGTGTGTATGTCACTGTGCGCCTTCTTTTGCCGGCCCTGGCTAGTCCCGGCACACAGGCAGCACTTGAAGGTTAGGCTCCATCTTCGGAAAGACCTCGCCTTTCCTTGTGGGTTTTTGGCCCCCGTTGGGGAGAAGCACGGCGGTGGTGAAGGAAGAAGAGGGGACTCTCAGAGGGGACAACTGCAAAGGTTTATTGTAAGGTCTCACAGGGACCTCCTCAACCTCAGAATGTCTGCCTCGGAGAGCGCGGGACACGCGGTCACCATAGCTTTTATTCAGGGGAGGAGGTAAGGGATGGATTTGGAAAGGGGCCAATTAGGTACAACGGGGTGTGACTCTCAATTATGACAGACAGAGGGGTACACAAATCATAAAGGGAGGAAGGGGATTCCTCAGAGCTCTGTCCAATCATCTAGAGCCTCTCCCAGAACTTTCTAGAAGTTAGGGATAGTCTCTAGAATGATAGGCAGGCCCTAGGGGCAGGGGGCAAGGGGATTGACAAGGGGGTTTGAGGGAAAAACAACTTTGATTGATGGGGGAAACCAACTCAAAGGCAGGAAAATACATGGGGGAGATAGGAATGAACCAAAGGGAGAACTGGGGTACATAAAACTGTAAAAATACAAAGAACTGGAATACAAAACTAGAACATAGTTTGAAAAAGCACCACTACATGTGTAGAGATGCATTAATAAAGTTCTCTCCATGTCTTTGCTGGGTTGTCTTGATCTCCCTGAGTTTCCTTTTGAACAGGCTATTGATTGTCTTTATCATCTTAGTATTTTCATTCACCTTTTTGAATGCAGTATACAGTCTCCAGAAATTATTAGCAATTATATTAATATGCTAATATCTGTGCTTCCCTGTGTGGATTTGGTTAATTGAAAAAAGAGGTAGTTGCGCAGTCATATCGAAGTGTTCAATGCTCCTTGATGGTTGTTTTGTTCCAAATTTGATAGCTCCTAATCTTTTGTTGTTGTTTATTCTGATCCAGCTTTTCTACTCTTCTAATGTTTACCATATAGTAATTCTTACACATTTGTGGGTAAAATATCTTTTCATAGAACAGAAAGCAGTGAATGAAGGGAAATCAAATTTTCATGTTTTCTTAGGACTTTATAATCTGTATATGCAATGTTGTAACTCACTTATGATAAGGCTGTAATGTGGAATATGGGATTGTATTTGTTAAAGTTGTTAAGGCTTGTGCTCACCAGAAGGCCCTGTGGGAAAGGCACAGCTGCAGGCTGGATGGTTGGAAGTCAGTTGAGGGGGTGAGGGACAGTTGGGAATGAGGAGAGAGTCAGTTGAGTGATAGTTGGAAGTGGGATTGTGATTGGCTGGAGGACCGTGTGGACAGCGTATGAACAAGAAGCTGATTGGGTGATAGGACACGTGCACAGCAGCACTGCAGCTGAGCCAGCCAATGGGTGCCCTTCTTCTGTTAAGTTCTGTCAGGTCTCAGTTTGGTTTCAGTTATGTCCAATGGAGATTAAAGGTATAAAAAGGGGCGATTTCTTCAATAAAGCAATCTTTGGAGGCATAAGGGGGTCCATGCTACTTTGTTCCCCCTTGCTAGACTGTAATTTTTCAGTTGCTACAGTGTTTGCAGATTCTGACTGTTATAGCTAAATTCAAATATTAATTTTGAGGATAACAATAAGAGCAGCAAATTTTAACATTTATTCCTTGTAAGTGAATGAAAAAAATTATTTTAGTGCTTCATAACAATTCTTTTGCATCAAAGAATGTATAAAATTGAAATAATTTAGAAACATGTAGGCTTGAAGAGAGAGCTCTTGGTATTCTGAAATTAATAAAGCATTCTGTAAGTGTTAGCTGATACTTAATTCCTTAATAAGGACATACTTTCAATGGCCAAACCGTTTCTGTCATCAAAAGCTTACTCAAGCAAGGTCTTCCAAGTTTGTTCTGTGGAATGGACATCTTAGCATCTCTGTCAAGAAGTTATAGAAAGGCTTGTTTCCAGAAGCAAAAGGATTTGCAATTAGTGTAGTGATAGATGTTTTCCTCTTCACATGTATATAAACTAAAAACTGCTGCCCTGTAAAATATTTTTCAAAACATTATCCAGGTTTCAATAAATTGAAAATATAATTACATGAAAGAAATTACTATCAATAAAAACTACTTTACAACTAGGCACATTTAGAGCTAAGACTTTCCCTTTTTTCTACTAGTGTCACAGATGAAGAGTACGATTTTGGAATTACTCCATTGCACACTGGCTCTAATCAGTTACTGATTCCTCTTTGGTTGTTCAGTTCAAATTCAGTCCACCAGTAATGCCAGTAATGTTCTTTATCTGCTACAGGTATTAGACTCCCTGATTGTTACTAGGTGGGAAGTTTGGCCATTGCAGGTGCAGAGTGAGAGTATGGCCCCACATTAATCTGTGACAGGAGTAGTTTTAAAACAGATTGGGCAACAGAGAGAAAAAGACATGGACTCAGGTCTTGACTGGTGGTTTTAATTCCAGAGTTCCTGGGAGATTTTATTATACCTGGCAGTCTTTTTGTCATATAGATTGCCAAAATGATGGAGAACACTGGAAGGGTATGGGGGATGATTGATTTCTTTATGCTTCAAAGATAAGGTAGTGAGAAAGGTAGCATACATCTCAACCACTGTAGATGAATGACATTGGGAACTGGTCTGGAGTCATGTGCATGATACTGTTGAGCTTGGCTTCCCCAGAACAGGTCCAAAGACATAAGACAGCCAGAAAAAAGCAGTTTTGGCTGAGATAAGGGAGTAAGAAATCAGGAGGAGTAGCATACATTCTCAGGAACAAAGGCTTTGTCATTCCAGCAGCCCAGGAGTTCATGAGGTATCAGAGAAAGTAGTGACGTAGAGTGCAGGAGATGTTGCTCTGGCATTTTCTGCTAAAAGGGCAGAAAATCAGGCTTTTCTCTGTTTCTGGGAGGAAATAGTCTCAGAGTGCTGAGAAAAAAGCAGGACTAAGTCAGGAAAGGAATGCATAGTCAGTAGTATTCCTGAGCATATTGCAGCCAGGACAGCAACCAACAATATATTTCAAAAACAAATTAAGCTCGCCCAGGCATTTGAGAAATGTGGGCAGACATTCTGGTGGCACACTGAGGGACAAAAATTAAATAAGAATGACAGATTTAAGTAAGCATGAGCTAATGACTGAAGACTTTGATCAGTGGAGAAATATCAGTGAGTTATGCTTGAAGTTCATGATTGCACCAAAGAAGTTTTGTGTGGTAGACAGTGGAAGAGGGGAGAGAGATTGGGATGATCAACTTCTCCAGACTCTTTACATGATGTTACACTTTAATGAGGGACCATTAGTGAAACCTCCCTCCCTTGCCTAATGTGGATGCTTAACCAGAGTCTGGCTTGCTTTAAAGTGTAAGCTAAATCACAGAGGAATGGATGGGAATGTGGTACACTAACAATTTAGGGGATTTTAGAAGTTAATTTCCCAGTGGGCTCTGAGTTCTGACAGGTTAGCCCAGGAGAAGCACAAAGTGCTTCTTAGGTCAAGTACCAGAAGATTTCCTAGTTTTAAAGTGGACAGTGTGTCAGGTAATAGCATAGAGTTACAACCTATCAAGAAACAGGAAAAAAAAATCATCATTTAGAAGAAAAATTTTGTTTATCCTTAACACCAATGAGTATTAGGGGAACCAGTGAATTCTGGTTGATTATCACTTGTCCTCTCACTGTAGATATAAATTCCATACTATTCTTGCAGAGCAGCAAGAGATGACAGAATGGATCCTCTGTTATCTCTGTGAGATACTGTTCCTTTCACTAAACATCTTCATTCATACATTCTTGTGGTTATAGAACATTGCTTACAAAATAACTTCATATTTTGATTACTATTGATAAACCCCATGTGATTTTAATCTATTGAGATTTAAGTTCTAAGGCTAGGCACAGTGGTTGCTCAACAGCTTGTGCAGTTTACAATGCAGATGAGCCCAATTCTAAAATTAACAAATTCAAAAGATTGCTCATATTTTGGATTGTCCTAATGACATTTTATTTGTTGTGCAGCACAGTCAAATTGTGGCTGGAGTTCTGATATTTACAGGGCAATAGAAAAGAAGACAAGTAGTATTGTTTGAATACACAGGGAGGGGAACCCCAGGACAAATTCTTCAATCTGATTACTGGAACGAGAGAGCAGACATTTGCACTCAGTTAACAATCCTATGAAATTCTTTAGTTTTGATGACACGAGTAGTAACCCTAGTAACCATATGCTACAACAGTGGTCTGGGCCATCTTGGGGCTGAAAAGCCAGACTCACAGAAGGAGAGCTGTATGTTTTACAGAAGTCCTTATGAGACATGAGTGAGCAGTCTGAGCGTGAAAGGTTTTTCATAGAAGACCACATGCGCTGGGGCCATGAACTGAGTTTCAAGTTTCATTCTGAGAATGTTGGTTGTGGGGGAGCACACTTTAGACAAAGCTGTAGGGGAGATGACAACTTGTAGGATTAATAATAGTTGTGCTGGAAATTTGTGATTTTGTTTCATATTTCATGATAAACAGAAGAATAAGAATGAAATAAAGACTGTACTTAGACCATAATTACTAATTATCACAGCATAATTACTGTGGAAGGAGCAAGACCAAGGGTTGCAGTCCTCAGGCACATGGTCTTAAGACCACAGTTACAGCTGAAAACCCAAGGGTGCCAAAAAAATAGTGGGATTTTTGCAGAGCTGAAAACCACGGTTGTTACTGGGTGTGGAGGAGTAGCAGGCAGGATGGAAGGCATAAAAATGCTGCTGTTGCAAATACTCTTGGCCCAACAAAACATATAACACCATGTTGGGGTTTTTCTTTTTCTTCTTACTCACAGAATTTTTCCCCATATGTTGCTGAGGAAACTAAGTGCTGGATACTTGTGGGCACTTTGGGCAAGACAAAGGGGGCCAAAGGGAACCTGGCTACACCTTTTGTCTGACTGGGGGGTGGGGGGAAGGGAGGGGGATGGCAGTTTGCGCGTGGCGTTTGGTTTTTTTGAGGAGGGGCTTGGCACACGCCGCTTCAGGAAAAGACTGGAGTCCCGGGAAAAACTTTGCATCGTTTTGCCTGCACACCTGGGAATTCGGAGTTCCTGAGTTTCCCTGACTGCTGAAGTGAAGCTGGGGGGGGGCCGGCCCTACCTCATCACTGCGGGTTTTTTTTCCTCGGCTCTGCTCTTCCTGCTCTGGTGAGACCTGCCTTTTACCCCCTCTGCCCTGCTGGGACACCCTGCTTGGACACCCATCTGCCACCTTGTCTCATCGCATCCTTCCCAGCCCCTTGCAGGAGCCACCGAGACCGCCCAGCTGCTGGGAACTCGCTGTCCTGGGTTTCTGGGAGGCAAGGTTTCTCCAAGGGTCTTGATACTATTGTTCAGTTGTTAATGCTGTAGGTTTTTTTTCTTCTGTTGTTTAGTTTTGTTATTTACACTAGTAAAGAGCTGTTATTTCTTACTCCTACAACTTTACCTAGAGAAAAGCCCCTTTAATTAATTTTCTTGTCTAAATTATAACCACCTGGAGGGAGGGGATCTAAATTGTTCAGACACCTGTCCTCTAAACCAGGACACACCATTACAACAAAGACTGCTCATTAGTTAAGGTGAAAATAATCTGCATTGTGCAAGAGAGTGTTTATGGCAACTATAAGTCCCACAAGTGTAAACTGCTTTTCTGATATCAAGAAACAGGAGATGTGTCCTTCTAGGAAAGGAGTTCGTGGAAGGAATATTACAGAACAGGGGGCTATACCCATTGTGAACAAGTTAACAGTGACTATCTGCCAAGAGAGGCCACTGGCAGCACACACTAATTCTGAGGGGTATTTAAAAGCTCAGTGCTACTTTTACACCCAAATGTAGCAGAGAAGGTAGAGCAGGAGGCGTCCATGGAGGATGTGCAGCAATGTTAATGGCACATCGAAGTGTTTGGAGCTAGGCAATATGTAGAAGAATAGAGATTTGTAAATTTAGACTATAATTTAGGTATCATTATTGGAATTCTATGAAATGTTTTAAGCACTCATGCCAACTGTTCAAACCTGGTGATTATGCTCAGCTGCATCTTGAAGCTGTCAATATGTACAATCCTCCATGTTCTTCCACTACTAATTTAAGCAATATGAAAGTGGAGAGAATTTTAGACTGCATCAGTACCTCTCCTACAGAGTAAATGAGTTGTGAGTTTGATCCCATTTTCCTCTTCGCTATCCTTACTATAAAAGCAGTTAGAAGTATAGGACGCAAAACTGTAGTTCATCTGCCACTTAAACCATAGACAAAAAGAGGTACTTTTTAACTGAGCAAAATAATGGTAACAATAACTTTGTTTTGCTGAGAGTCTCACAGGACTTACAGAAGTGAGGGATCTGGTGTACATATCCTAATACATGCAAAAGAACTGCCTCACAAATTGGGGTGGTGTGTGCATAGGAAGGTCATATTGACTGAGATCTCCTTGCCTGAAAATCCACTGCATGTTATATCATAGGGGAGAAAAGTGTTGGGGTATTTTTGAGCCAATCACCATAGAGCTCCCAAGATCTCCTTCCTCCTTTCATATGATCAAAATTATCACAGGTTTAGACATGTCAGAAAGTTACTTAGGGCAGGAAATTTTTGTGCTGTTTTTGTATTACAGGTCTGTAATACATAAACTGTCTATAAAGACATATTGCCAGCTGTGCTTATCACATTACTCTGCAGCTAATGTCAATGTGAAAGTAACTTGCCCAAGCTGCAGACTGATGTCTGGGAATATTTGCAGAAGCACAGGGCCCTGGCTTTTAAAAAACAAACTGTTTATTTGGCCATGATTTTTTTTTTTTTCGTGAGAAATATGAAGTTTGCCTGGAAAACATCAAAGATAAAAAGGCTAAAAAAGTGAAACATGTTCGGGATAGAACTGTAACTTAAATAAAACCTGTGCTTCATTCCTATGTTGAAAGAAACAAGAGGCAGGGAAGTGCTGTGTTTTTGATGATGTAAAGTGTATGCAGAAAACTGAGACTTCCAACCCTTATTTGGTACCATTTACATCATACTCAGTTCCCACACTATTCCATACAACCTCATTAACCACCTTCCTCTTTCCATTCTTTGGTATAATACAGAGATTTTGCTCCCTTAGTCTATAGACAACCCCTGCAAAGTATCTATAAAATGTGTTCAAAATGTCTTTTGAATTCATTTAGTCATTACTTTGGCTCTATTTCTTGCTGCTTGTTACTGGGCAGCAAAGCCAGGTCAGGTCAAGTCACTGCTTTCTGTAAGGCTTCTCCTCCATCACCTCAGGTGGTTTCTGCTGTTCTAATTTCTGTACCACACAAATCATAGTTTACAACAAATTGAAGGTATGTCTATTACAGTCTCCATCCCTAGTCCTTTTGGGCCAGGTTACAGTGTTTAACATTGCAATGAATTCCTCCCCTCGTCCCCTGCCTGGCTGACAACAAAGGGTTCCCATCAGAGTCTGCTGTTAGTGTAGTCCACATCACAGCCCTGCATGGGCTGCAGGAGATAGCTGCTTCACCATGGTCTTCATCATGGGCTGTGAGGGAATCTCTGCTGCCCCTGCTCCAACTTGGGGCCACACCCATGGGAGACAGTCCTAAAACTTCTCCAATGTGGGCCCTTTGCACAGGCTCCAGTTCTTTGCAAACTACTCCAGCAGGTCCCCCCATGAGGTTGCAAAGCCTTGTCAGCAAACCTGCTCCAGTCAGAGCATCTCATGGGGTACAGCCTTCTTCAGGCATTCACCTGCTCAGGCATTGGGTCCTCCATGGGCTGCAGGTGGGTCTCTGCTCCATCATGGACTTCTCATGTCATAGTCATTCAGCTCAAGTTCACACTGGAATTCCACATGTCTAGTACAGCAACACAGAAACAGCGGCAACACCCTGGCCATCTGCCAGCCCCAGGCACATCACCAGCGGTGTTATCAAAATGCTCCCAGGCACAATACAGGGAGATGATAAGCAGTACAACAATACAGCAAGCAGAAAAAGCAAAAAAACAACCACTAATGAGCAACCACTAGACTAATATACAGTCATGGAAGGGAGCCCCATGGCAAGCACAGGAGCCTGCTGATTACCAGCTAAACAGCACTAAATAGCTATAAGTTTAATTTAGCACATCCCAATCAAATCTGTCATTATCTTAAACACTTTGTGCTCCACAATGGGTGCCAAAAAGGATTATTGTGGCTTAACCCCAGTCAGCAACCAAGCCCCACACAGCCTCTCACTCATTCCCCTGCCGGTGGGATCAGGGAGAGAACTGGGCAGGTAAAAGCTAGAAAACTCATGGGTTGACATCAAGACAGTTTAATAGAGAAAGCAAAACCCACGTAACATACAGTTTAACACGTAGCCAGAGTGTTATGAGCCTCGTGAAAATGTATCAATTTCTGAGGGTGTCCTGCACTTCTCAGAATGGCTTAAAATAATTGGGAAGACAGCTCTTCAAGGGTGTTTTGTAAAGTAAAGGTTTTAATAAAACCAAAGTAACAAACAATACAGTAATGAAAGCCAAGCACAGGTGGCAGAGAAACCTCTGACATCTTGCTAAGACATCCCAAAAATGACCCAGGCAAACTCTTCTTTTGGCAAACTGACAATAGAAACAGCTACAGGTTTTGAGAAACATCCCAAAGATCCAACCAGTTCCTCTGTGCTGGCATTGAGCCAATTCCAATGAGAAGGCTATGGAAAATTCTAGTTTAATTTCCTTATGTGTTCAAAGGTAAACTGAAACTTTTTCCCTTATATAGAAGCACCTGCTCACATGTGGGGGTGCATTCCTACACACATACACAAGGAAAACAAATAATTCATTCACTGCTTCCCAAAGGCAGGCAGGTGTTCAGCCATCTCCACAAGAGCAGGGTCCCATCATGCATAACAGTTACTTGGGAAGATAAACATCATCAATCTAAACATCCCCCTCTCTTCCTTCTCCCCCTAAGCTACATAGTAAGAATGATGTCATATGGTCTGGAATATCCCTTTGGTCATTTTGGGTCACCTGTTTTGCCTGTGTCTCATCCCAATTTCCCATGCACTTCCAACTGCCTTGCCAGCATGAGAGTACAAAAAGCAGAAAAAGCCTTGGGTCTGTGTAAACTCTACTAGAAGATAACAAAAACATCTCTATTATCATCATTGTTTC
The DNA here is from genome assembly GCA_013400435.1 of Pycnonotus jocosus. Lineage (NCBI taxonomy): Eukaryota > Metazoa > Chordata > Aves > Passeriformes > Pycnonotidae > Pycnonotus > Pycnonotus jocosus. The sequence goes on along the minus strand of VWYP01029194.1, from coordinate 82,679 downwards.
AAGCAAAAATCTAAAACATAGTCATATACCAGACACTGTGAAAAAAGTCTATCCCAGCCAAAGCAGCACACAAGATGTGCTTTCATACCCATGTTAAAAGAAACTAGAGGCAGGAAAGTGCTATGTCTGTAATGATATAAAGTGCATGCAGAGAAGTGGGATATATGTTCCAAATTATATTTTTGCAATGGAGTTAGCAGCAGGACCACAATAGGATGCTGTCTGCTCTGCCTTTGCCCCTCTCTACTCCAGCTTCTAGTCTGTTAAGAAACTTGTAAACTTCTTAGCTAGCACCAAACTGCCCATGGTCCCCACCTATACATTCTCACAAATTAGGTATTTTTCTTCTGATTTTCCATTTTAGTGTGCAATGTGGCCTGTATCTTGCTGCCCCAGGAACTGCCATGGTCATCCTGGCATCTTGGGTCAGGCTACACAGGGTGTCTTGATCAGAGGACTAGCCTCTTTGCATGGGGGGAGAGCTTGCTTGGGGATTTCTTGGTGGCCTTCTAAGACTGGGGAATATCCCTTTTGCATGTCCTAACTTGCTACTGTTCCTGTATGTTTTTAAGGTTATGAGAACTACCTCCTAGACTTCTATTATGACTGCTGATATTACACTAATTTAACTAATTAGTGTTAAATCTGTAGACAGGGGTCTTGCAAGTGTCACCAAAAAAAAAAAAAAGGTGGAAACTACATGTTTCAGGAATACCAGAGGAAAGGCATAGGTCTTCTTCCTTTCTTCCCTGCCCTCACGTGGATTAATGCTACATCCATTCTCTGGCTTTTCCAGGTTTCCAAGTCTCTCAACTAGAGAGAAAGTCACTCATTTCTGTCCATTTAAGCCCAAATACATGCTATATAATTATGGCAATTGGTTCCTCTAAATCTATGTAATCTTTCTTGTGGACAGTTTATTTCCCCTATTCTCTTTTATCCCATTGTGAGGCTGTCTTCTTCACGAAGTTTGTGTTTAAAGAGGGATTTGCAGTGGTTTCTGAGCTAATTGTGCAATTTCTGTCTCCTTTCTCTGATATGACTTGCCTGTTTCCCTGGGTTTGACAGGATGAACAATCAACTCTGACTAAAGAGGTATTCCAGTCTCCTTATTCAAATCTTACTGGAATTATAACTAGATTCATATATCTGGATGTTTATATACACCCTTTACACACTTTATAAATTATATACATATGTATCAGGCAATGAAGTCTACAGTAACAGTAATTTTATATATTTAAGCGCTTAATATTTAAAGGAAAAATATATTCTTACAGGCAACAGAATATCTAGAGTGGGCTTGACTTATGACATTTTTTTCTCTCCAGATGTATGTTTTTTTCTGTAGCAGAGTGATGAGCTGAAAATCAGCACATCCTAGTTCAAAATTATGCATAATTTCCTTGACTGGGGCCATTTTCTTGGCTCCAAATCAGGTCATATTTCATGAAGTGTTACAAGGCTTTTCTCAGCCCGCAGCCTTTTCATACAGTTTCCCAAATTTCCATTTAGAAGATAGCTCAAAGTGTAAGGCTTTAGAGGATGCTACAACTCAGATTAGGCCTTTCCTTTGCATTACAGCCTAACCTTTATTTTTATAAAGCAAAACTTTCTAATGTTGAGACCTTATCTCTAAAGAAAAGCTGAGAGAACAGGTTGTTGTAGAGGTATAGACAGTTTTTCTAAAATCAATTAGCATTTCTTAGTCTGTTGCTTGCAGCACACAGTCTCTAGGTAAGTGTGATCAAAGTCCATACAGCAGGCACAACCTAACCTGCTTTCCTGGGATCCAACACAGTAGTATGTGTCACTGAACAACAGTTAAATTTAAATATATATATATCTTCTAAAGCCTGGCTCTTATTCCTACATTGTTTGATCATCAAAAGATGCCATTTCCCCACCAGTTGCTTCTCTCTTTCAAACCTGAGGGAAAATTTTCCCTTGGTTCTTAGTTGGAAAGGTGCTATTTAAGCATGCTTTATGTCCTCAGGCTATTCTGAGAGGTATTGTCCAACTATATTCCACTGGGTGATAGTATACAACTGTATGGAGACACTGAGGCATGATTAAAAAAAAAAAAATCCAGAGATTACGTACTCCTAAATATTCTGAAAATCATGATTTTTAATAAACAGTAAATCTAGTACAAGTTTTTACACTTACTTAGTTGAACACAATTCTACTAAGAGAATAAAGTTATGCAGGTTAGTATTTCAGTATGTCAAGTTGTATCATAATTTTAGTCAACATTCAAATTTGAAACTGTCACAGTTTACAGAAAGATTAGCAGTTTTTGATTGGTTTGCAAGATCATTATGTTGGCTAGCTTCCCTGATACATAAAAGATATTTGCTCTCTGTATTGAGAAATAATTGGTCAGAATCAGCTTGTTTGTGTAAACTTACTTCACTTCAGACAAAGCGAAGAAGGTCTTAATTTTGCCCATGTCCTCTGAGGGTCCTCATTCAGCAAACGTATTAAAGAATATGTGATTTAACAGTCACCAGTCAGTTAATTAAAAACAGAATGTGAAGCGCCTAGTTGTAGCATAATACCATGCTATTTGGAGTAGTCCAGGAAGATTCTAAGTATTTGTTGCATAAAGGGGTTCAACTGTGCTATTTGCCATATATCCCAAAATAATAATGAGTATGCAAGAAAATACTCCCCACCCTTTCTACTGAAAATGTAATACTGTCCAGCAGAGAACTCACTCTTCCAGGGAGTGAATATCTCTGTTGCTGCTCAGTGATGAGGGCTCTCACAGGGCAGAGGGACTCCTAGCATTGAGTTGAGCATATTTTCCCTTTGGAAGAAAAGCATTGTAATTGGATTATGCAGGGTTTTTTCTGCCAAGTACTCTATATCAGCAGAATAATAAAACACAGTTAAAGCAAAGTCATATTAAAGCAAAAAATTATTAACTTCTATAGTATCATCTTAGTGTTTTTACCTGCCACTCATTTGACAAAGTATTGTTCTTTAAGGAATTCTTTATGGTTTTCTATTATGATTCTATGTTCTTCTCACTTATTCAGCATTATGAAACTAGTTTCACAATTCAATTAAATCTTGGCAATGATTAACCTACAGTACTTATGTTGCAAGTCAGCTGAATTGTGTCTGCTAGCAGATGCCATTGAGAGGACGGAGAGGGCATTCATTTTGTCAGAGAACAACTTCAAGAGATACAATTGTTTTAAATACATTTATGATGTTTTCCCTATTTTTCAAGATTTCTAAAGATTTCAAGGCTTCTAAAAATGTACCATTCCTGAGTCCAAGAAGTAAATGGCTAGTTTGTTTTCAGTTTCATATGCCTAAACTGCATTAGTCCTGATGACTTGAAAATGTGTAATATATTAGTGATTTTTTCACTCGCATAGACTGTTAAGCGTTCTTCTTTCCTTCTTTGCTGTTTCTGACTTTACTTTTTTCTGCAGTTTTACATAGACATCTTCCATCCCAATGACGTATGGCACCCATAAAACCACCAGAGTCCTCTTCCAAAAGACATAGATACAGACCGGCATGAATAGTCTTTCTGATTTATTTATTCTACCACTTAGCTGGGAAGGTAGAAGAACACGAGACAAGAAAAATGCCCTTTGCTTCTAAATCTGTTTTCTCTAGTTTTGGAGTGGGGATGCTACAACCCCCTTTGAGATGGAAGTTGGAGGTATCCACAAGCTGTAGCTAATCACTAGTGCTACATCATTAATATTTGACTTGATACACTGGTCATGCACTGACTCTTTGATTCTGCTTCACTGCTGGTCAGTGAATGCTGACTCCAGCCTGAATCCCAGGACCTTCACCTGTCTACTGCAAACCGTGGCTGCTGCATAGGAGAGCAGATTTCTGGGAGCCACCTTTACGTCCTAGCAGTCCAAAGGCACACAGTGGACTTCCTCCACTTGTCCAAAAGTGATCATAAATCTCCTGCTTGGGCCTTCTGGATGCTGTGATCCCTTCAGCGATCTGGAGGATCAAGGTCCTACAGCCTGGCTCTGGTTTCCTTCGGAAGGCAGTTTCTGTCTGATGGGATCAGAGGAGCAGCAGCCCGGTGGTCTTCGCGCTGCAAGGATAACTGTAAGGCAAGGTTTGAGAAGACGGGATGCCCCAGGGCCCGTGCCCCTCCCTTCGGAGGTACGACTTCAGCGCCATCAGTCAAGCGGTGAGGGGGAGGTGGCGCGGTGCCGGCCACCGCCCCCCCCCGCTGTGTGAGGAAATGGCTCTCACGTGAGGGAGGCGGCAGCGCCCGCTCACCCTGCCCGCTGCCCTGGGAGGAGGCGCCAGCGGGTCTGGGGCCGTCTGCACCATGCCGACGAGCTTCACGGTGGTGCCGGTGGAGGCACAGGGCGAGGAGCGGCAGCGGGACGGGCAGCGGCGAGAGGAGGAAGATGAAGGCGAGGAGAGGGACCGGGGCACTGGTGAGAGAGTGGGGAAGAGCCGGGGGTCGACGCGTGAAGAGAGCGTCGGCTGTTTGCGTGCGGACGAGCGAGTCTGCCGCATGTGGCGGGCCGCCGGAGAGCCCCCGAATACTGTGAAGGGGCCGCATCGCCTCTCTGCAGCGAGCGATGCCGGGGCTACCTGTCCGAGTGGGGAAGCGCTCTCCGGGAAAGGGCGAAAGTCTGGCGCCTGGGGTGGCTGAGAGCTTGTTTCTCTTTGTTTTCATTAGTCAGCGCCGCTGGCCGAAAGGAGGAAGTACTCATGGGCGGCTCCAGCATGGGGAGCGGAGCAGCCCGCGGTCGGGCGCGGCGCCTGCCTTGGAGCCCTGCCGGGCGGTCAGGCTGCCTCCCGCCTGCGACGCGGAGCGGGCGGGAGCAGCGCCACCCACGGCGGTTTAACTGGCGATGAAAACATGTAGAATCAATCGCTTTGGTTGGAAGAGACCTTTGAGATCAGATCATCAAGTCCAACCATTAAGCTCTCTTAAAAGCTAACTGCTGTTGGAGCTCACTAGAGAGAGGGCTAGGAGGAAAAATTCAGACTCTAGGAAAAAGAACAATTTTACCTGCCTTGCTCCAGGTGTTTGTCCAGCCATGTGCTTTTGAGTCAGATAGGGCGTCTAAGGTTAAGTAGGTGTTGCAGAGAGACGCCGTCTTATTTGGAGCCTTGCTTCTTGCTAGGCCTCGCGCCTGAAGCCTCCTAGGGGAGTAGAATAAAGTCGGAGGTGGAGCTCGGGCATTGTGAGGATCTGCTTAGGACAGCCCTTTCTGCAGGGGCACTAGCTCTCTACCAGCGTTGCTGGGGAAATGAGTGATTTTTCACTTGGATGACAAGGCACTGCTAGGAAAGCAGTAATTCTTGTGGCTCTTAACACTTCCTTTTTCCGAAGAGTGTTGCAGCAGCAATACCAAGCATGGTGTGTGAATCACTGCTAGCACTACGACAACTAATTCACATCTTGCACGTTATTTTGGACGCTCTTGTAACAATCGATGGTTCTATAAAGGTGTGGGTGGGGGAATTAACGTTGTTAGATGATCACAGGGGAATAGAATGGAGGATTGTAAAAGGCATCTCATTTTTGTGGTACAGATGACAGATAAATAAGGCTAATTCCATGTGATGTGGGATGTGAATGAAAGAGATAAAACCAGATATTTGACAAACTTAGTATATTTACACTATTTTAGGAAGCTAATATAGTAAAACACTAATCTTACAAAGTTGGGTTATTTTCGTCCAAAGCTTTCTACTCTTAAACCTTACTTACACATAAAATATATATATTACATATGGTTGCCTTTTCCTTAGTGTATTCAAACGATGAGCAAGTGTTCTAATAAATGCCTCTTCTTTTTCCAAACTAAATGCAATAGAAAAACCAAAACAATATAATCTGTGGCAACAGTTTGTTTCTTGTACTAGATGGTGCAGTAGTGGATTAGTAGTCAGCATTAATCTAGACAATTTTTCTTTTGGTAGAAGAGCTAGCCAGAGAGGCATGGTGTATGATGTTTACTCAGATGGCATCTCAAAATACTGAATATATATACAGGCATAGTTAGACAGGATTTGTTAGACTGTATGTATATATGAAGCATCTGAAAGGCTTGGAACATTTTTAAATCCTGGGAAGGTGAGAAGAAGAGTGGAACTGCTACTTTCATGGTGGTTCATCACAACCCTAAAGGCCAAAGGAAAAAAAAATTGATGTGATTAGGTAGTGTTTTGGGGAATAGTAGTTACAGTTACAAGATATGTTTAAATACTGTTACGGATCTATATCAGTCAAGTAGATGAATTTATATATAACTCTTCCTGTGTGTCTGTAAAATTGGAAGTAGAGAGGAAAACATTGAAAAGGGAAGGCATTGATTTGTACATAAATTACAGGTGAAGAGCTATGACTTCATGAAGAGATTAAATGCTACCGTCTGACAGGGAGTTTTGGGAAGTGAAAGATATACTACTTTTTGGTTTGGGTATTGTATGGAATTGTTAAGGTAATGCTGTGTAATCAAATAATTGTTCTTGAATTATTCTGAAAACTAAAGAATTCTGAAATATTAGTGCAGCTAAAAGCTGCTGTAGTTAAGCCCATCTAAAAGCCTACTTCTCAGAGAAGGACTCCTTGCCCTTCTCACTGCTCCAGCCTTAAGAAGAAAGCTAAGAAGTAAATGATTTCTTTCCTTGTCCTCCTCTACATCACTGGGTTTGCTTCCTTTTTACTCCACTTGGCCATCAGATGCTTCACTGGCCTGCTTCAGCATGCTAAACCGTGACTAAACTAAACTGCTGCAGAGGTAAAAATCATGCTTCCCGTGTTTTTGAGTACAGATGAGTGCTGCAAAAAGTGAGAACGGCTAGGGTTCTGTCAAGGTGAGAAGTGGGTAAAGCTGAGAGCAGAAAGTAAAATAATAAAGAGGAGAATGGGAACTTCCCAATTACTTATCCTTAGCCTATATAGCTCAGCATGTTATTTTGTTCCAGTTGTTTAGAAATCTAGCATGTTATCAGTTTTGATTGAATTATCTGTCTTAAAAAGTAGTTTTTCCTTGACTGCACTAGTACCTTTTTTAAAAACAACCCACAACCTGTCAAACACACAAAAACCTGACAAACCTGTCCCATCAAACTCAATGCTAATTTTTTTGAGGGAATAAATTCTCAAGTCATTAGATGAACAGTAAAGTAGTTTTGATTCTTATTAGCAGGGCATTTATCAATTAGGTCACACCTTTGTGCATTTATCCCCTTTCACACATTCTTACCTGATACTCATCTGTGTGGTAAAAAAATAACCTGGGATGTTCTTACTCTATGATCTGTACTCCTTCATAATAATCTGAAATTCCACAGCTTTGTATTTTTTGACTATATGATGCTTTGATGTATGTGAAGGAGGGGAAGACAGTTGTGAATGGCTATGGGGCTGGAATGTAGAACTAGTCACAGTAGTACTTCAGAAGAGGCAGAATGGAAACTAATACTTCAAGTGAACAATACAGTTAAGGATGCAGTATGCTGACTGAAATATTCACAAAGTAGCAGGAAGCAGATATGCCTGTGTCTTTTAGTGTGTTTATAATATACTACAAAGAAAGAGTAGTCAGAAGATAGTAAATGGTTGAAGAAGAGAAGGAAATATGAGTCTGTAGGCAACAAGGTATGAAGTTTTACAAGAAATTCTGGGTTTGATTTGTGTTGGGTATTTTGTTTGTTTTCTTTGCACATAGTTGTAGTGACTGTCTAGATAGGCCTGTCAAAATTTCGTAAAATCGATCAGCTTTCTGTTCCTTAACAGCTCTGTATATCAGGTATTTCAAGGCATAGGTAGTATTGTTAGCATCCCATAGTATTATTTACCCCACCACAGCAGTTGCTTATTTAGAAACTAATGTGAGAAAGAACTCCTGCAAAATCTTTTAAAATTTAAGACTGTCAAATATAAGGAATAGCAATGACAAACCTGATCATCTATGAAGAAGTCATCATATAACTAATGAAGCATGGATGCTGTGAATTTCTGTAAAATATTATTTATTGGAAAACCAAGTAATAGTCTAGGCAGGGGTGTGTGTGTGCAATGGAGGAAGACAGGTTAATCTCACTGAGAAGTCTAGTGTATTTTCAGTCAACCTTTCAAACTTTACAGCCTTTCCACAGTTGACCATCCTTGCAACAGTTGTTATGATCAGAGAAAAGTAGGTTTTGGATGTTATTCAAAGATTTGATCCCAGGAACTAGTCTGCTCCTATCACTAACATCCACTTAACAGAATTGAAACACTTTGTATGAAGTTGTTTAAGGCTGATCTAGAATGTGTAATACATTAATGCATAACCTAGAAAACAGAGATATATTTAATTTGAAAAAGATGAACAAATTCTGCTGCCAATCTTAAAAAGAAACCTTTATAATTTAAAAATATTTATTTTAACAAGAGCTTACAAAATTACTAGAATTATATTTTAAATAGTTTACCTGCTACATCTTAAGTAGAATAAATGCCAGGTATTTGTACATAAAATCAATGTTTAAAAACGAACTTGCTTAAGGTCTGCTAATATGTACTTACTGCATGAAAGAGTATTTTAGTAGTAGATAGGTCTTTGGAATAGGTTAATGTTACTTGTTGGTAATCTCTACTGATCTGTTTAGTGGAGATACTTTAAAGTGAATTTATTAGATAGAAATAACATTTTAAAAGTACTTGTTACTAGATGAAGATGCAGGATGTTTCAGTGACTTGATCCTTCCCATTTCACTAAGCAGGGTGTTTATTGCTGACGAAAATCCTTCAGCTTAATTGTCTTTAGAGAGTTCTGTGACTGTCAGGTAGTTTGTGTCATGTGCATGCTTCTTGCTGCCCAAAGCCTTAATGACTTGTTTCAGGATTAATCCAATGCTAGTAAGAAACAGGATCTGAGGTCTTATACTAAACTGTGAGGAAGGAACTGTCTGTTTCCTGTTTCGATTCTTGATACCTGAAGAATCAGCAGAGGAGACTGACTTAATTTTCCTTAATCATGAGTGAACAAGATTATGAAGAAAACAGGCCAAATCCAAGTGAGTCTCTTTAAAAGACTATACTGTGGTTCTAATAACTCTCTTGTTGAAATAGGAGGTTCTTGTGCTTGCAGCCATATTTTGAAGAATTTATAGAGGTTTTGCAGCATTTTTATTAGAAGTAAGTTGTGCTTGATTATAATAGTAGCCTAAGTAAAGAAAAACTAAAATTTAGAAACATTGATAATTTAAGTGTTGGATTTAATATTAGAATCATCCTTTATGTAAAGAGGCTGATTTACAGGGGGCTTAAATACCCTTTGTTCTGCATCTCAAAATAACATATAAATTGTGCTAATTTTTAATAAAAATACTGCAAGAAATTTGTGATGTAGTAAATATATTTAGACATTTACTTACTAGAAAGAACCCAATAGCATGAAACTTTGATTTAGGTTGCACTGAATTCTTAGACCAATGTGGCACAAAAATTGATGCAAGATATGTTCAAACAAATTTATTGATACCTTTTTCATAATTTGCATTATAGCAAGGTAGTGGCTTTTAAAAGCTTGACTATGTTTTAAAGCTCCAGGGAGTGCTTCCGTATGTTGATTTAGATTACAAGTGTTAAGACATTTAATTTATAAGATTCTATGACTTCTCTTTAGTTGCCTGACAGTTAAAAACTTGAGCACACAGGAAGTAAATATGCATGATAGAGAAGATAGGATTACAGGTTTTGCCACAGGCAGCTTTCTTGGATGTGAGCTCATATATGTCAGCTTTACTGACTTTTAAACTTTATGTATTTTTACCTTAAAAAGTTTTGTTACATTAACATTAAATGTTTGCTGTCTCTTGTGCAAACAGGATCTCATTTTCACGTTCTCAGTTTGCAGTGGTTTGTTCTTAATGAGACCAAATACTACCTGAATGAAAATGTTACCACTGTTTTTTATTTAAAACTGTTACCTTTCATCTGTATGTGGCTAACTAGAACCTACCTCGAGGTACATGAACCGTGATTAAGAGTTCCCTATTGCAAACTATAAAGAGTTAGGACTTTTCTGTGAAGGACTATTCTCCAACTGCAGTTCTGCTTTAGATAACAGCATATAAAATTAGCAATTTCTAGTGGGAATCAAAGCTTTTCTAGTTTTACACATGTACTTGTTTGGAGAACAGTTATATGTTATCATAGCTGAGCTATCTTATTTGAGGTCATATGGTTCAAAAGTTTATATAACTCTCACTCCTTTGAACACCACCTGTATTCTTTTGCCATGTGAAAGAAATCTACTTTTATTTTTCAGATAGATGTTAAACTCTTACAGCATGTCAGGAGAAAAAGGTGCTTGCTTTTTTGGACAAAACGTGTTTGAATACAGAAGTAAATAAGAGCATTAGGAGAATTACTTGGATATGAATAATGATGGCAGACATAGTGTGGGACAGTGAGGAGGCAGAGAATCTGGAAAGGATTTAGGGGTCAGACTGGAATAGACTATCATGAGCTTGGTTTAATGCTGTAGTAAAGAGGGCTAGCCTTATCCTTGAAGTAGAGAGGTGATGATTATACTTCTGTAAATAGCACTGACTGAGACTGTTGTTAGAAGGCTGTATTTGATTTTTAAAGTTTGAATTTTTTTGGTTTGGTGTAACTTAAAACCTGTACAGAATGTTAACATAAAAATAATTTAAAAGTTAGAAAATGTTTTAGGAACTTAACTTTTTTGGGTTTATCAAGAGATAGGTTGAGGTGATTTGAGTATAGTTCTCTTCATAGAGAGAAAATACTGTGAGTGGTTAAATTTGAAAGCAGTTATGAGGATCTTATAGGTAGAAGTTTGAAAGAGCCAAAATTTAATAGAAATATGGGACAATTGCAGATTTTTTCAGTATTAAAAAAAAAATCTTTACATAAATTAGTAGGGGTTTTTTCCTATTTCAGCTCTGAAAACATCAAGAAATGCACTGCTTAAATTTCAATATGATTTTTTCAAAATTATGGAGCTTAATGCTTAAATGAAATTCCGCAGCCTGGGGAAAGATGGAAAATCAGATTAGATAGTCAAATGTTTTTGTCCTAATCCCTTGCACAGGCATCATAGTGCAAATTTAGGATCACTTAAATGATCATTTCCTTGTCTACCTCTAGCCTTTCTCTGCCACTTTCTCTATAACAAGACAGCTGCAACATATTTTCTTCATACTCTACTTCTTGTGATTCAGGGATGGGGAAAGAAGAAGTGGGAGGTTAGTGCAATTGTCATGAATACTAAGGAAGTTGTCTCTCTTTGAGTAATTGCTCATTCTTATGCTGATTCTCTGGTGACAGCATATGCATTTGTAATTAATAGTTCAATTCCTGTGAGGAACAGTATGATATGGGGATGCAGATGGGTGAGTAATAAGCATGAGAGGAGAATTGCAAAATTGTTAGGGTTTGAAGGGACTTCTGGAGATCATCTAGTCCAACCCCTGAATAAGAGGGCCACCTCTTAGGTGAAGGTGGCATCTGCATGTTTAAGCTGTACTGTTAGGTTCTGTTTTACACTGTATAAAATGGGCCAGTTTGGATCAGTTTAGAGATTTTTAACTGTTAACATGCCTTTTGTAATCTACCTGTCAATGTTTGTGAAGATCACTACTCTGAAACTTCTGAAGAATATAAATTTGGACACCGTGCTGTCTTTTGCCTCTGTGACAAACACTGAATTGTGACATGCAAAAATTTTTACCTAAGTTTTGTTTGGTGTGTGGAAGTGTTAATAAGAAATCATCTGATGACTTTGTCAGAAAATTTACGGCCAGCACAGCTCTGAGATAGTTTGTGATCATTTGTGTGGGTTACATTGCATTGATGTTGCAGTGCATTTCTACAACCAAGCAAATTATTCTATATAAGGAAAAGAGTTTCAGTTTACCTCTAAACATATGAGGAAGTTTAACTATAGTTTTCTGTAGCCTTCTCATTGTAATTGGTCTAGAGCCAGCACAGGGGCACTGATTGGGTTTTAGAAATGTTCCTCAACATCTGTAGCTACATCTATTGGCAGCAGGCCAGTTTGTCCCTCCTAAGACATTAAGTATTCATGAATGTGCACAAAGGAGCTCAAGTGCTTTTTCAATGTGTCTTAGCAAGGTGTACTTGGCTTTTGTTTCTGTGTCGTTTGTTATTTTGCTTTTATTAAAACTTTTTGCTTTACAAAGCACACTTAAAGAGCCATCTCGCAATATTATTTTAAGCCATTTTCAGTAAGGTGCTGGACACCCTCAGAGGTATTGAACCCTTGCAGAGGTAATTACACCTGGTTCTTTGAGAAATTCAGTACATTGGCATTTGGGGGACTGGAGTGTATGAGACTGCACATTGTGATGATATGCATCAACACCCTGAATATTACCTTGAGATGTATCTCCTGCCTTCTCTTCTTGCAGCTGTATGTTTTGTTTACAAAAGAAATTGTCATTGTTGCGGCTAATTTCCATGCAGATATAACCACTCATCACAGTGTTGCCCTTGGTTTTCCATGTTTTTACTTTGCCTTCATGTTTTCATTTATGCCTTCTGATGTTTACAGAACTTGGAGCTGAGTTCTCACACTTTTTATGTAAATAATGAGATATTTACATATTTCTCCTCTAGGAGGAGTTTCTTGAGTGATGGTGATGTTCACCAATGAGATTGAAAAGGTGGCAACACCTTTGACCAATCTCTGGTCTTTCTGTACAGTTGTATATATATTGGAATCAGATTTTAAAATAAAGAGAACATCCCTGCTGACCTCAGACCTTATCCTTGCCTCATCCTTTCGTGTCCTATTGCGATATCGCAGTGCTTGGGTATCTGTAGAAATCAAGAGTAGGGCTTTTTGCATGTCCCATCAACACAGCAAATACCACACAGGTTTTTAGGAAAGTTTTAATTTTATGACTTTAATTTGTCTACTGGTCTAGCAGTAAGCTCAGAATTGTGCTAGGTTATATGAACATTCTGTATCAGATTAAAAATTGTAATAATAATTTTTAGAGTAGGTATGGGGTTAGAAACATTATTTTTAAAACTTAGGCTTTGATGACTTTTATTGGGTGACATAGAGTATGACATCAACAGACAAATTTCTTTTATGTCAGAAGACATGTGAAACATACCATAAACAAACCCAAAGAAGGTTGGGTTTTGTTATTCTCTTTTGTTTTTCTTGTGATCCAAAATGAAATGCTAGTCTAGATTTAACATCTTTGCCTATAAACCCTCATAAACTGAGCTACTTTAAGAAATCAAGCAACAGGAAGTAGAGATTTTTGGAGTACCTCGGTTGCAGAAACTGGCTTTCAGAAGAAATGAAGCTTAAAGACATGTCTGAAACTACATTGGAAGTTACAATTTATTTTTTTTTTATGTTTCACTCAGCTCACACTTGAGAAGAGTTTGAACAGATACAATTTCAAAGAAACCTAAGGAAAAGGTGTTTGGGAACCGGCTGCCCAAGGAGGTGGCTGAATCACCATCCCTAGTGGTGCTTAAAATATGTGTAGGTGTGGTGCTTAGGGACATTGTTCAGGGGTGAATTTGGCAGTGTTAGGTGAGTGGTTGGGCTCAATGGCTCTTTTTCAACATACATGATTCTATAGTTTGATTATCTTAAAGCTTCCTCTTAGAATTCAAGGGGATAGGGTTAAGATAAACCATAGATGGCTTGAGACTTACTGGTAAAATGAAGTAGTTATTCCTTCTGTGTTTCATGTTACCTCAGTAGAAGTAACTTGAAATAGCCTTTTCTTTTGTCTACTTGATGCATGAGGGGGAAGATTTACAGCATTTTTGAAAAGTGTTAATCCTGTCTTTATTTAGTTCTGGTTTTCTAATAAATGATTTCTTTTCTATTGAATCTTGTTTTGAAGAAAAGATGAGCAAAAGATTGAGATAGTTTGTTTGGTTAATTTAATCATAGATGTTGTCTGTGTGTTGAGATTCTGAAGCTAGTTCTTTTTACTGAATGATATAATACATGTCAATTTGACTTACACGTTAATAAGGCTCACTGAATATTTAAATATATTAAATAAGCATACTTCAAAAGATGATTTTTTAAAATTTGAAACAAAGGTGATTTTGTTCTCAGCAGCAATGAAAATTCAAAGATGTTCATAGGTGCTTTTATAAATATATTAACAAGAAAAAGAGGACCAAGAAAAATCTATCCTTTATTGGATGTGAAGGGTATCATTGTAACAAAGGATGAGGAAGTCTGAGGTGCCTTCCTCGCCTCAGTCTTCAACAGAAAAACCAGTTATCCTCATGGCAACCAGCCCCTGGAGCTGGTAGAGAGAGATGGGGAGCAGAACTGACCCCCTATAATCTAGAAAAAATAGTCAGTGATCCGTTGAGCCACTTAGACACTCAAAAGTGTATGGGGCTGGATGGGAGCCACCAGAGTGTACTGGGAGAGCTGGCAGAAGAGCTTGCCAAGCCGTCCTCTATCATTACTGTTTGTCCTGACAATCTGGGAAGGTTCCAGACAACTGGAGGTTAGCCACTGTGATACATGTATGAGGTTCAATAAGGCAAAGCACCAGGTCATGAACAACAACCCCATACAACTCTGCAGGCTCGGAGAAGAGCGACTTGAACAAAATAGGACCTCGGAGTGCAGGTCAACAGCTGGTTGAATACGAGCCAGCAGTGTGCCCAGGTGGATGGACAAGAAGGCCAATGGCATCCTGGCCTGTATTGAAAATAGGGTGGCCAGCAGGACTAGGGAAGAGATTGTTGCTCTCTATTTGGCACTGTTAAGGCCACACCTTTGTGTCCAGTTTTGAGCCCCTCTCTTCAAGAAAGACATTGAGTTGCAGAGTGTGTCCAGAGAAGGGCAATGAAACTGACGAAGGGTCTGGAGCACAAGTCTGATGAGAAGTGGCTGAAGGAGCTGGAGTCATTCAGCCTGAAGAAGATGAAGCTCTGGGGGTATCTTATCACTCTCTGTAACTACCTGGAAGGAGCTGTAGCGAGGTGGGAGTTGGCCTCTTCTCCCAGGCATCTGGCAATACGGCTAGAGGAAATAGACTCAAGCTGCACCAGGGGAGGCTCAGGTTGGACACAAAGAAGAATTTTTTTACTGAAAAGGTGGTTAAATATTGGAATGGACAGCCCATGGAGGTGGTAGAGCCGTCATCTCTGGGCATGTTCAAGAAATTACTGGATGTTGCACTTAGTGCTATGTTAAGTTGGCATAGTAGTGTTCAGTCAAAGTTTGGACCTGACCTTAGGGCTCTTTTCCAACCTTAATGCTTTTATGATTCTATGGTTCTAATGATTTTATGATAATTGTAGAAGTAGTCAGCAAACTGCAGATGACACAGTACTTGTCAGTTTGCTTTTGTGGTCACTTTTCCAGCATTGATTCTCTTTCAAGTGAAGCTAAAGTTATATTTGACATGATCAGCATTACCTATCAAAATGCTGTGCCAAACATACACAAATACAAAAAGAGCTGTATTAGAAAAACAGGACTTTATTGCAGTCTGACACTACCAGACTATTTTGAAGGCTATAGCTAGAAAGCTTTGAAATAGGCAGAATATTGATTGTAAGCACTGAAAAAAGTTTCCTGTTCTTCACATCCTAAGGTCTGTATTTTTCCATTTGAAGCCTGTTAAGTGCATTTAATAAGACATGTTTGTTAGACATATTGTACTCTGAGCTTTTTCCTAATGGAGCAAAGCCAAGTAACCCTTTATTTAGAAATACAAACATATAAAAGACAGTTTCATTATTCTTCTACCTACAATTTAAAATACTTACTGTGTAGTGCTGAGGTACTGATTTTTATGTTCAGAACTGGTTAGACAAAACTACAGTCTTTAACCTCAGAATTATGAATACTGATTCACTTTTTTTTTTNAACATGGCAACATGAATAATTTTTTTTTTTTTTTTTTTTTTTTTTTTTTTTTTGCTACCCTTTTGGGATTTAGATTCGTCTAATGATACCCACTGAAGAAGTAATTCAGTGACATTACACTCTGTATGAATGCAAAACAATAATTGAAATTTCCCAGTTCACTTTTCGAAGAGTAATCCTTTCTGAAGGGTTTGGAAGTACCCTGAAAGGAGTACTAATATTTAGTTAATAATTGCAGGTACCAACTGTCAGTTGGTGAGGAAGTTGATAGATATTTGGTCTCAGCAAGACTGAAATCAAGCAACCTTATTTTTATTTTAACTTGGAATGCACCTTTTAATGAATGGTTTATAAAAACTTCAGCAGAAACAGTGGGGTGATTTCAGGAATAGAGCTAAAAGAAAAACAATTGTCCAAAAATCTTGGAAAGAAAATGCAATGTCTTAAGCAAGAAGTCCTAGTGCTCATATGCTTTAGCAAAATGATAAGAGCAATCAGGATGTGTTTGTTTCAGGACAGAGTTGCTTTTTGTTGTCTGTGAAAAAGGTAATTGAACCTTTCTCTAAGTACAGTGGAGCCCATTTAAAGGATAAATGCCAATTTCTCAGATAATCTTGTGCAAAACCAACATGTTCCATATACTGTGAAACATCTCAAGGTGTTAGTTCATGAGGGAGTTTCTTATATGTCCACAGTACTCCTGCTGGCCTTGCATTAACCTTTGTTGGAGGAGGGGCACCTAACCAGGCTGTAGGACTTGAAGTAGAGGGAGACCAAATATAAACTGTAGAGAAACAAAAAAATGCGATTTGGAGGATATGGATAGAAGGAGATATCTTGGATGCGTGAATTCATCACCATTTCTTTTCTGGACTGAGGAACTAAATTTTGAGCCCTAACTTTTAGGACAGTTGTTATCTTCTGTGTC
Organism: Pycnonotus jocosus; assembly: GCA_013400435.1. Taxonomy (NCBI): domain Eukaryota; kingdom Metazoa; phylum Chordata; class Aves; order Passeriformes; family Pycnonotidae; genus Pycnonotus; species Pycnonotus jocosus. Next base: position 65,873 of record VWYP01029194.1, on the reverse strand, counting down.
ACTTATGATAGTATGTTGTTTCTATGTCATGATACCAACAAGTACAGCAATACTGTGGAGAGTGATAGGTAATGAGTGGTGGGAAATGCACAGTTCCTCTTATGTTTGAGGGACTGAGATCTATTTCTGTCTGGTTTACAACCAAGATATGTTGTGCTGAGACTAGTGTACATGTTTGCCAGAGCTTTCTTCCGTGATTTCATGTGGGGATAAGTGTCCTGTAGGGAGCAGAGGGAGGAGACAGGGGAAAAGAGTACAACTTTTTCTCCATCTATTCTTTCATTCTGCAGTGAAGAGACTGTGTAGGTGCTGTTGCTGTAAAGCTGCACTATAAGGGCAAGAGGGTCGACAGGCAAAGTGGCACAGGCAAGGACTTGAGATTATTGAGAAATGCCAGTGTTGTGACAGTATCAGCATGTAATAATTTTTGCAGTTTGTGAGCTGAAAGGTAGTGAAGGTAATGCTGCATTTTTGGAGACGTGTGCCAGAGCAGGCCAGTAGAGATACAGATTAGTGCAATTTATATTCAATAAGGAATACCTTGAGTATAACATCTCATGGAAGGCTCACCCCCCAACCTTTACAAAATAACTCCTTTTGCATTGTATTTCATAGATTCCTGCCTCAACTACTGGTGATTTTTTTGAGGGAGTCAGTAAAGTAATATAAAAGGTTGGCTGAGGGGTTATTTTATTCTATACCCAAAACCTTCATGTGAAAAGCAATCATCAAGTGTTTTTAGGGAAACTAGAAAGGGTAGGGGAGAAATCAGTATATGTGTTAAAGAATAATAGGTAAGAGTTAAGAGATGGAACACTACGTAAAGATTAGATTGTTAAAGTAAACCTAATTTCCTTAAATGTTTAACATCTGCATGTCTGAGACAAAAACTGGGTTTGCAGCCACCTATATGGTGTTATTTAGAACCAGGTCTTAAACAAGAGTCTTTGACTATTCCTTTTATGGTATAATGTTTGTTTGTTTCCCCTCTTGTTTTTAATTATCTTACTTTTCCACTAGGGGATGGGATTGCCAGGGAAAGTAGTCCGTTTATTAGCAGTGCAGAATTGGGCAGAGGAAACATGTATGAAGGAAAGAATATGGCTCTCTTTGAGGTAAGTTAAATACTCCAAAAACATATTTTACCTTTAATGGAGATGAGCAAACATCTGCTTTCTTTCTATCTTAAAAAGTAGTTGGGGGGCAGGGGGGATGAGTTTTAATAACTTTTTCATAGTTTGGTTCCTGCTAACATTCCATTGTAGTGGATTCGATTGATATGTAGACAAGAATAGTAAATACTGGTGTGCATTAATACGAAGATATGAAAGAAGTCTTCAAGCATTTAAAATTTTTGGGCTGGGATCTAGACATTGTTAGAGAAAGCTGCTGGAAATTAAAACTATTTGTTTTAAGAAAGCAGTATTCAAAGGATTAGCAAAATAATTTGTTCAACAGGGAAATTACAGACTTTTCCTAAAGCAGCAAAGCTATAAAACAAACCCATAAGCCATGACTTAGTTGTATTGTCCAACTAAAGTGTAGAGCACACCATAGCAATTTCTAATGTAAATATCTACTTTATAATGGACATTTCATACCTTTTTAATCAATGATTAAAACTGAATGATTACAATCAATTAGTGAAAATAGTATATTAATTTAGTACTTTTAAGGGCTTCTTTTGCAATTAAGTAGTATTTCTAGTAAAAACCTTAGTTGTTCTGCTCTAGCAGCATCAACTGGTTTTGCTCTGATGCTTGCTGTTAACAAAAACAAGGTGCTTCCAACATTGTTTAGCCACATTGCTGTTGCATTCTTCTCAATGTTTTCTTGTTGTTCTCTTATATTTCTCTCTTCCTCCTTTCAATATCTTTGTACAGAAGACATGGTGTTTCGTCTCACTCTGTGCATGACCCAAATAATGCATATTTACTATTTTTCACTGTTTTAGAGAAAATTGTGCTAAGGATCAAAGTAATATTGATTGTTAATTGTCTTTTTGTCATGTATGAAATATCTTAGTATTTTTTGACAGGAACAATGGTATTAAAGTTCTGTCATTGAATTTCTCTCCTTCAAGCTCTATTCCATAAAGCCATTTCCAAAACTTTACGTGATTCAAATTAGTTGCTGTATTCCTTAATGATGATAATTTGGTCATAGCTGCTTTTTGTCCCAAATCTGTTATTTTTAATCATGGCTTACATTAAATCAGATTATATAAGGCTTTTACATATCTCATATTATAGACATTGCTGTTAACAGTATCACATTGAAAGCCTTCTAGTGACTTCATTACCACTGGTGGTGTTGTGGTAAATCTTTTTTGAAAGTATGTATGTTTCGGAGTAATCTTGTTTTTCTCATGTTTTCAGATGTTATAGTTGTATAAACTGTTAAAAAGAAGTTTGACTATTATGACCATTATCATTACCTAATCTCCCAGGCAGAGATACTTTACTTCTTGCCTGTGTTTATCACCCTGATTTCTTGTCTTCTTTCTAGTGTTCAATTTTTTGTATTTAATTGAATTCTCTTGGGTCCATTTTTTCTTGGAATTCTTGTGTTGTATATTCTTCTGGATTTTATGATTTGTTTTAGCATGTGTTTGTTTTGTAGCAGATAATTGGCTAAAGAAAGATGGGTTGACTTTTGTGTCAGGTGCTATTACATATGTGCAATTGTATGTTATATATTATATATATAGTATATATTTTCAACTAGTTAACACTTTGGAAGAAGTATGCCTGGTGTAAGATAAAATATGTAAGCCTGGAGCAGTAGACTTCAGAGAAATAGTTAAGTATTTCAGTGCTTTAGAAATCATTTGAAGTCACTCTCTGAACACAAGCAAGATGCTGGAGAAATGCCCTAATGACTCAACCCTACCAGTACAATCCTCTAAAGACTGTGTTGTGATAAAAATAGATTTTAAAAATTACAGTGGTCTTTCTCTAGGTTTTCCTTATATTCAAGCTGCATGTTGTAAGATAGTGTAAAAATATGAAAGAAATGGTTCAATATAGCCATGTAGAATTAAACTTCTAGAAAGAATAGAACTTTCTTGTTGGTTGAAAGCTGACTGGTATTTTGTCATGCTAATTTTTTTATTTGGCTGAATAAGGGCTGACCTGTTGAGTATGTGAAGTAGTATAATGAAATGATGACTTAAAAAAAAATTAATAAGTGCAGTATTCTTCAAAATCCGACAGGAAGAAATGGATAGTAACCCCATGGTGTCATCTCTTCTGAATAAACTAGCAAACTACACTAATCTGACTCAAGGGGTGGTGGAACATGAAGCTGATGAAGACAGCAAACGAAAGGAAGTCAAGGTATTTAGATTTCTAATAATTTTTTGAGACAAAGCTATAAAGCTAGCTATAAGAGGTGCATTTTTCAACCTCAAAAGAGAATTTGTAGACACTTAAAAATGGGAGTAAGATTTGTAATACCATGTTTAGAGCTTAAGCATTTGCAGCAGGACTTGTGTTAATTTGATGTTCTTGTTAGCATATTTTAGCAAGACTTTGCTGTAAAACCCCTAGGTAAAACATATGCAAAGCTAGGATCTGAAACATGGAGTATACTCAGTTTCCTCTTCCTTTCTTTTCTTCTTCCTTGTGAACTTGTGCAAGCGTCCGTACCTGTTACCTACCTTTAGTGAGCGTACAGTAGGACTTTTTGCAAGTTTATTAATATATTTTAACTGCCTAAGTAGTTATATTAAGGCAAATTTGAGATTAAACAGGTCAGTTTTTTAAATGTATAAGCATATTTGCCCCTCTTAACATGGTAGTAGTTTTTTTGAGTAGCTGTCTTGGTTTTGTGTGTTGGAGTAAGTATTTTTAAAACTTAATGGATGCATTCCAAGAAAACACCTTATTGCAAACGTCAGAAATATATTTGGGAGAGGGGAAGGCATATGCTTTGCTTGACACATTGCTAAACATACTTGGTAGAAGTGGACTGAATTCATCAAGGGTTGTCTGTCTCCTGGATACCCCAAATGTGCATCTCTATCTATATCTGTGGAAGTGGAATGAATGCAAGAGTTGGAGTGTGCAGTGGCATGTTGGAATGATCCCTCTGTGAGCAAGGGTTGTTTTGGAAGGAGAATGCTTGGGTCAAAGCATGTGACCTGACAGAGCATAAGAACTTAGAGGCAAAGGAGGGATAATGAGATGCATGGTGACTGAAACTAAGAAAACTAAGAAAATTAAGGTAGGTGCTGGGAATGGACAGTGCTGGGAGTCACCTGTCTTTGTGTAGGAGGAGGGGTGCTGCTACTGAGTTTATATGCTGATCTGTGAAGAAAAGAGGAGAAGCACATGAGAATGAGTAAAAGGAAAATGAGCACAGAGCAGAAAAGACAGAGATGAAAACATTTTTGAAAATAAGCTTCGAAGGTTGGCTCACATGACTAGAAGGGAGATTTTGAGTAGAAGTTGGTACTAGAACAGTGGGCAAGGGTCAGGAATAAAGTCCAGCTGTTTGTTTAACTTTTTGCTTATCCTGCTTTTGTTCATGAGTGTGCTTGCTTTCTTTGTCTTCTTGTGCTTGAGCTATATTTGTTTCATGTCATCTGCACATAAACTTCAGATGTGAGAAAAGTAACACTGATCTTACACTTTCCTTAATGTGAACCCTGTTGTCCATTCAGTTTCTGTGTAGAGGATTTTTTCAATGCAGCACCATATTACTCCCTCTGGAGCTGACTAGCCAAATGAACATTGCATGCTCACTTGCACTTGATCTTGTTTGTGTGCCATGTGATGGCCTGATAACACAATTTTTATGCATGTGTCTTAATTTAATTTCTGAGATTGTGATAGTTAAATAGTAGACTGTCAGAGTAGCATTTTTAATGGTGTGATTGAGACAGTAGTGTTGATGCTGCACATGGATGTTGCCCAATATGCTAAAAATAAAAAAATATAGTCTAAATGGCATTCTCTGTTTCCTTATAAGTACTTGGAAATTTAGTGTTTTCTTAATAATTTTGATAACTTCTAAAGCATCAATGCTTGCTTATTTATTTAAATCAATTGCTATTTTTCACAGCTCAAGCTGTAATTTAAGACTATCTTACATAACTGGAAAGCTACTGTGTATAACTCATTCTAACTAGAGTATTTCAAAGCCTGATTTCTCTTTGTAAGCGTAGAAGGCTGAAACTGTAGTGGTGAAGCTTGAATGATTTTGTGTGTCTTGATGTATGATGATCACTAGTAAATAGAAAGTATACATACACTATGTTGTGGCATGTTTTACAGTTTTTGAAAAAAGAAACTGTAGTCAGCTCTGCATTACTTCTTGCTCTGTCTTAATACCTTGTCTTGTCTTTTCTAAAAATTGAAAATACTATTGAATATAATTTTTCATGACAGCTGTGTGGCAATTTGTGATCAAATTTTGCAGAACATAAATGGTATTTTGATTATAGCAATAATTTATCTTCAATATATAATGTTAGCCTGTAACTGGTATTTCAGAAAAAGTTTGTGAAGTTTTAATCAACAGATTAAAGGCTATCCTATCCATGTCAAGGGGTTTCATCCTAATTCCTGTGGAAGAAGAGAGTTTGCTACCACAAATAGTTTTCTCTCTTTTCAGGATTTTTTCTTCATAAATAGCATATGAATATTTGCAAAGTTGGACACTCTGAAGCTACCCTTCAATTTCACTTGGTATTTGTGGAGCATTTGTGTTAAGTGTTTGTAGAATAAAGTGCTTATGGATTTAAATTTTTTAGTGCAAAGGAATTGATGTTCTCACTTGGTTTCCAGGGTCCACAAATGGGCACTTTTATTGGTGTGTATCTTCCTTGTTTGCAAAACATCTTGGGAGTCATTCTTTTCCTGCGTTTAACATGGATTGTAGGAACAGCTGGAGTTCTTGAGTCTTTCATCATTGTGTTCATGTGTTGTGCTTGTGTAAGTTAAACTTATTTTACTTCTCTTTTAAACTCTTGGCTAAATCTGCTGTTGGAAGAGTATTGATACCTTTTAAGATATGAGTATTAGGGAAAAAATAACCATATTTAATCATATTGGTTAAATTTTACTGTTATTTAACCAATATGGTTGAACTGAGAGAAAGGGGTTATATATTTAAGCAGTGAGTGTCATGTGTCAGTCTCACCCATATGGACATTCTTTTGCTTTGATCAAGATAAGCTTTTGTTTGAAATGTTATAGGAGTTTTATTGAACCAGCCTTTAGCAAATATTTTTTTATTTACTTTGAGATCTGAACTGTTCTGCTTTTTACAACTTCAGAACAAACTGAATAATAAACTAGAAATCAAACCACAACGTTACATCCATAAAGTAATTTTTTAGAATGTGAGACCACTATTAAATGTTACCATAACAATGTTACAATTAGTTTTCACTGCTTTTTAATTGGAATAATGAACATACTACTTTAAGTGTTGTTTAACTTGTGGTCTGTATTCTTCCAGTTCTTTTTTAAAGACTGTGTCAAATAGCTAAGTTAACTAAATCTTCTGCTGAAAAGTTGAGTACTTGAGTTACATGAATATCCCAAATTAAACATCTTTGTTAAAAAAAAAACAAACTAGTTCCATTTGATTACTGTTTTGCCCAGTCTTTCAAGAAAAGCCCTCCAAAACTGTAATATTTTATATTTCCTCTATTTCATCTTTTCACAGACTATGCTAACTGCAATTTCAATGAGTGCTATAGCAACAAATGGTGTAGTTCCAGGTAATGAAGAATTTTATCTTATATGGCAAATTCTCAAATGATGGAAGTTTAAACCTGGGATAAGAAATTCTTATAGTTCTCAAATATCAGAAGAAATGTTTATGTGTCAAATGCATATTTTCTTTTAATTGATTCTATAAATAACTTGTTAATGTGAGATGCTGTCTTCAACTGGGCATTCTAGGAATTACAGTCTGCAACACATCTTTGTCATCAGTAATTTGATCCTGTTTTAATCAAAGATAAGATGTTATAATTTGAATTAATAGAGACTGGTCTTCACTCAAAGCGAGTATCTTTACAAATAAGGCTACTACTTTTTTCTCTCCTGAATTTGCCTACATTTTGTTTAAACACTGGAGTTAGTTATCTTCTTTTCTGCAATAGTGACTGGTCTCATGTCAGAAATATTTTTCTGTATAAACACTCTAGGTGCTGCCCACCTCCTTAAATTTTCAGGATAGATTGATAAATTGATTTGGCTTCATAAAAGTAAGGCTTTTTTTAGTTGCAAAATCAGTTAGCCCTTGAAGCTCTTACCCTTTTCAGTTTCTCAGCACAATAATTGATAGTTCTGGTGTTCAGGCATTGATATGAACCCTGAACAATTTATCTAATGAACTTAAACTGAAGTTGTTGGTCAAAACTAAAAGCTAGAATTTGTGTAAGATGTAGAATAATTGTATTGTAATTGTATTTTGTGGATACAGTGCCATATATGAAATAAAAGTACAATAGACATTTTTTAAAAAAATACTTGTTTTATAATAAAATGGAGTTATTCAAATCGCTATTAGTGCAGATCACTAAAATATTCTGCTCTTTTCCCTCTCATATTTTTAAAATTCATCATAAAGGTTTTGTTTAACATCTGCCACAGACTTTGAAGTCTGCAGCTCTTACATGAGGCAGGTCATAATTTTCGCTTTGTCGTTGTTGGTGCCAGTTTCTTAGAGAAATGATACTTGTCCTGGAATATATGGAGAAGGCAAAAAGCACAGATAAGAACCTAGGACTGAAGGAGACCTGAGCAGCAGGATCCTTTTTTCTTTTGTCTCTATATGCAAGAACATTGTATTTAGTAAAAGGATTGGTGATGGATCATAATATTTTTGTTAGTTTCTCATTCATTCATATTGAAAACCCTGAAGCCTGTGGAACAGGCTGCCCAGGCAAATGGTGGAATTGCCATCCTTGGAAAAAACAAGTAGGTATGGCGCTTAGGGACAGGGTGTAGTGGTGAACCTGGTAGTGTTAGGTGAATAATAGGACTTAATGAATGATCTTGGAGGTATTTTCCAACCTTAATGATTCTATAACAAACTGCTTCAGACTCTGCACATTGATGTATGTTATTTAAAATTACACGCATCCTCTCTCTTGTCTCTTTCTTCTCACAAGCAGGACAAATATCATGAATTTAGGAGTAGATGGAGAAGGAACCAGAAAGAAGATCTTGCCTTGGGGGAGTTGGTTGACATTCTAAATGAAAGAGATCAAGTGCTTGAAATTTAGAGCCTTATTAAAAGGCAAATAGTGCAGTGGAAATAGGGTGGTGGTGGTGTTGTTTGACTTAAAGAAAGATGATGCATACATATGGGAAGTAAGAGTGAGAAGAATTGACGAATACAGGGTCAAAGTGAAGTAATTGTAATATCAAGTAACAGAATAGAACTCCAATGAGAAGTCACAGCACTGTTTGTTATTTTATTATGAAGTGGAAGCATCCCTTTTTATTCAGTGTCTGAATCCCTCTAATAATATAGAAGTGGACAAGAAAAAGCAATCCCTACTCAAAACCTTTAAAGAGTACTAAAAAAATATGATCTGTAGTGAAAGTGGCAATAGTTTCATATACAGAAAATAAAAAGAAACAGTAGAAAATACTCTGTTTTGTCCTTGTCTCATAAAGCAATTATTTTGGAAATTTATTGTTTGATGGGGAACAGCTTAAAGTCAGAAGCTAAAAATTCATTAACGTCTCTATACCTGTATGTCCTTTTCTAATTTACTTCCATTTAGCTTGTGGAATTTTTCCTCTTCTTTCTTTGACCTTCACTTTCTGTTCCACAGAAAATGCACATGGGAATATTAATCTTGAAATCTACATTGTAACTGCCTGGATGGTATAGACATTGATTATAGTCTTGGCATGAGTATGTCAGTGGAGACACATGCAGTGGTTATCTTGATTATGTTGATTGAATGATTCAAATTTTTATTCTCTACTGCCATCCTTAATCTGAAGGCATTGAGGTGTGTTTTGTTTGTTTGTTTTTTCTTCTTTTTTTCTTCTTTTTTTGTTTTGTTTTGTTTTTAATTTCACAGCTGGAGGCTCTTACTACATGATTTCAAGATCTTTAGGGCCAGAATTTGGTGGAGCAGTGGGACTTTGTTTCTATTTGGGCACAACCTTTGCAGGAGCAATGTACATTCTTGGTACCATTGAAATTTTATTGGTAAGTACTAGTTTCTATTAAGACTAAATGTATTTGAGCTGTTTGTGGATATTGCTGATTAATGTTTTTAATGGTCTAAAATGTATTCTAGTTTGGTGATCATTAATGTTTTGATATTATGTTTTCAGGATGTTGATATTTATCTTACTCTACTTGTGACTATTTGAGGAAGTTAAATTCTTATCAGTAATACAAAAATAAACAGTATTTGATGTATATTTAATGTAGGAACCAAGCTGAAATCTTCTCTTTGCAAATGAAGGACTGCAATCCTAGATCAGGCAAGCATTACCAGGGTGACCCACCACTGCCCAGTGAAAAGTTGTGAAGAACATGAAGGGCATATCTCCAATGAGGCAATGCTAATCTATCCCACTTCTTCATTTGCAAACTACTGGCTTTGAATTTTCATATATTTGCAAACATGCTGTGGAAGGCTGCCTATTTGGCAGTGGCCCAGCCGGCTTTGCTTCATCCAGGAGGGGCCAATAATTGATCATCATATCAGAAACTGAAGATATGCACAGGAGACACTTCAGAATTCTTTCTTGTTACACACTATGATCCATATAATCAAATCCAGGCTTTTAAAAATTTAAATTAGGGATAGTCTTCACTGATGCTTGCTTGTGTGATCTGATCTGATCTGGCTTGTTGTCTGGTCCACACGAGCGCATATTGAATTGTGGATTGAATTTGGTGCACTGTTGTCCCTATTAGAGAGTCATTCTGGGTTTGTGTTGCTAATAAAAATGTATGGGGTTCAGCTACAGAATTTGAAGTAAAATGCTGCCCAGGATATCTGACAAAGACCTCAGAATAGACCCCTGACATAGCCACAAGGCATGAGTATTGTTTTTTTTTTTTCCTCCAATGGAGCATGGATTATTTGGGGAAACATGAAATATGTCATCTGCCTGTGGTTTTCCCTGGCAAAGGCTGTGAACACAGGGCAACCAAATCCACAAGAAAATATTCTGGAGTACCTCCATACAGAGCCTGAAACTTCTGCAATGTCATACTTGTAGGGTTTTCTAACAATATATACTCTGTCTGTAATAATTTTTAGTATACTTTCTTTTTCTTCCATGATGATGTGATAATTTCCATCCCTTCCAGCATTTTAGTAAATATTAATTTATTAAACTTAAATATAATCTAAGAATTCTGGTAAATAATTGTCTATGTCTATTTTGGATTTTGCTTGTGAATGTATCATGGTAGGCTCCTGTTCAAAGTTTCTTCCTGCTTTTAGAAATTATATTCTTGAAAAATAGTCATTTTTGCAGTTTTTTTGAAGGACTAGGATTGCCTCAAGCCCTAATATTCAAGCCCTAGTAGCTGAGCAGAGAGGTTTTTAGGGGTGCTAGAAGAAGGAATATAGATGTTGTTATGTAGTGTAGTACACCAATGTCTCAGAACTATAGATCAGTTTGTCTTCTCAGATGCATTTATCAATATAAGTGCTATAAACAGTTTCCAACTTCTTTTCCAATAGAACACACCAAAATTTAAAGAAGAGAGATCTGTAAGAGAATCTTGTTTGAAATTGCAGTAGTTTGAAATGTCTGTTTTAACACATGACTAAGCTTTTTATAGTAACCTTAAAGTGTGCTGTTGCAACTTTAACAATTAACAATTTATGAAGTATAGTATAGGGTCTATAATACTGAAAACATTTTTAGTTTATTACTTTTGATTGATTCTTCATATTTTTTTCAATCAATGGTTTATGTTTGGGGGTTTTTTCTTTTATTTTTGTTGTATTCCTTCTCCTTCCCAAGTTCTTTGGCAGCTTTTCCCATTTGGCAGACACATGAATTTGAGGAGTGGAAGCTCTTTAACAGGAGAGAGGAAGCCAGAACAAAAGCTGTATGCTTTTCTCAAAACTTGTTTTTCTTCACCTTTGCCTTTTCATTACTTTTCTCTAGTTTCTAAATGCCCAAATTATATGGCTAAACTAATTTGTGAAAGGAAAACTGGTATAGAAGGTTAGGTTTTGTAGTTAAAGTAAATTATTTCTTATTAAAATGTTCATTATTACGTGTATGATAGTTTGCCATATCTCTTGCAGACCTATATTTCTCCAAGTGCTGCTATATTTAAAGTGGCAGATGTTGGTGAAGAACCAGAGGCTATGCTGAACAACATGAGAGTCTATGGAACATGTATTATCATTCTGATGGCCGTAGTAGTTTTTGTGGGAGTAAAGTATGTCAACAAACTTGCACTGGTCTTCCTTGCCTGTGTGATTCTTTCCATCATTGCCATATATGCTGGAGTTATTAAGACTGCTTTTGACCCTCCTGACTTTCCGTAAGTGCTATATCAAAGTTGTATGGGTTATTAAAAAGAAAAAATAATAGTGGGGATGGAAAAGCTACTGTAACTATTTCATGTTTTAAGCTAAGTTTCAAAATACAGCCACATGGGTTTCAGTGGTAGGTTTATGTAATTTAAATACTGATGTGCTCATTTGTTTTTCTGAGTTGTGTATCTGAACCTTTCTCTCACTTTTCATAAGATATGATAACTCTAGAAAATGTTCTTTGATGCTTAAAATTACTGGCTGTTATTCCATCCACACCTAAGGAGCAAGAAGGTGGGTTTGGCGGATAGTAAATGTAACTGCTCTATCTAGGGGTTTAAACTAAAAACCTATAGAATAAAGTAAAAAGGTCAGGAAAGCACTGGAGCTATGAACCACAGTTATCAAAAAACCAGACTTTTAAACTTTGTATGCTATGAAGAAATTTTTGTAACTTCCATTTCTCCCTACTTAAAATTGGAACATTGAAGTGTTTAAATCCACTTCTGTTTGTGAAGGCTTTCCCATTAATAAAATAAAATTAAATTAAATTTTATTGTTGTTATAATGACACATTGTTTCTCAAGGTCTTCAATGTGCTTAATTCTTAGCTCAATAAGAGTTACTTCTTTATTCCAGTTGCATTTTACTTTACCCAATTATGTGAGTTGCATTTTTGTGCATCTTTTTATGTTGAAAGAAGAAGCAAAATTAAATTGCTTAAGACATGATCAGAATAGGCTGAACTTCAGTCTTGCATGGCACTTCATAATAAGAGTTATCCTTTGCTGTATGATTATTACAAATTCAATATTACTTTGAAGTATTGGTAATTAAATTACAAATTGAGCATTAGAGCAGTACTTGTGGACTGTTTTGTACATAATTTTACACGTAGCATGTAAAATGTTAACATATTTCTGAATAAAATTTGTATTTCTTACAGTAACTTCCAGTGGGGAAATAGTAATATCTTTTTGTCACCTGTATAGGTAAAAGAGAGTTTATGTGGATGTGTAGCATAGGTAAGACTTATTACCAAGTTCCTGGAAACCTTATATGTGGCTGCTACTGTAATATTATTGTATTGGGGGGGGAAACATAAAAATAATTTCTTTTCCACTAAATATAATGGTTTACATTTAGAGTGTGCCTCAAAATGAGAAACTCAAGTTTTTATATAATGGTAAGACAGTTTTATATAATAGCAAGACTGATCTGATGGTGGTCATTAAAAAACTCCAAACAAAACAGCTTCCACTTAGCTGATTAGTTAGGTTGATATCACTAACCTCCATTAAGTTTGTCCATTGTATAGGTGGTAAAATAGTTTACCTAAAGATCTCCCAGTTGAATCAAACTTCAAAGAAGTTTCCCTTGTTTGTATCATTTGACTTTGCTGCTCTTGAGTCATCAAATCAGTAGCAAATAAAAATAAGCAAGGCAAGTGGCAAGATGATCTCTTAACCAACAGTTTTCTGTTAAATCTGCTCAATTTCCATGTGATGCAATACCTTGAAGCTGCACTGGCGTATCAGCCTAACATGCATGTTTTATATGATGTTCCTTCTTTTGTCTTCATAGATATGTATCATTCCATTTTTAAGCAAGCCTGGAATCCTAAACATATTTTGTATAGTTTAACAAAGAAATATATTTAGATCCTTAATATTCTGTGCTGGTAGGAATTTACTTTTGACAATCGTTCAGACTTTTCTAATTTTCTTTCATTCCTGAAAGAAATCATTTGCTTCCCAGTACAAGATTCTTTAATTTGTACTCCCATCGCTGTTGTTAAATTTTGCTGTTTAACCTTCCTGGGTTATTTCCTACCTTTTGGATTGTAATATTTTTGAGGATCATGTAAAGTTTTTAGTTGCTAGAAAAGGAAGGGCATGTTTTACTTGCTTAATCTTACTTTTATATTTTCTTCATCAGACTTATCTTTTAATTAAATTTATAAAGTATTACTTCATTTTACTTCTTTCTTGTAGGACTGAATGCATCATGATTGCTGTTATTAGTAGTCAAGCTGCTTGAATTGATTGTACTTTCTAAAGAATAAATCAAAAGGCAAAATAGCTGTTAGTACAATAAAGTAGAAATATTTGATTCGTCTTTTGGACTATTGATGATAGTGTTAGATGTAGAAACTATATACTATTTTAGTAGATTTAGTACAAGCCTTAAGATAGTTAGTGTTAAGTAACAGGTTTCTGAAGATGTGTAATGGACACAAAATGGCTTAATTCAGAGCCTTGTATAGAAGGAACACTGATTTTATTTTTCTTGTTTATAGTATCTGTCTCCTTGGAAACCGTACATTGTCAAAACGCAGCTTTGATGTCTGTGCCAAGTTTACTGAAAGCAATAATGAAACAAAGACTACACCTTTGTGGCGCCTGTTCTGTGATAGTTCTTTGCTTAATGCTACATGTGATGACTACTTTAGTCTCAATAATGTAACAGAAATTCAAGGAATTCCAGGAATAATGAGTGGAGTTCTAACTGGTAAGTTGGAAAGCACAGTGATTTGAAAGCTTTTGGGCATTATCAATTTGGCCAATGGCTGCTCAGTAATATAGTGGTCCAGTCTGCCACTATTTCTTTACCCCTAATCTGTGTGAAAGATTGTTACCTTGAGCATGCTTCTTCCTATAAATTTTTCATCTGGTTTTAGAATCTTAGTATCAAATGCTTTAATTGGAGGTAATTGGAGTTTTCTAGGTACTCTTTCAAAAGCTGTTGTTCAATCAAAAAGGTAGTGAAGTGCTTATCACAGCTTTTTTTTTTAATGTGTATGCCAAATAATTTCAATAACCCATTCATTAATACATTTTCAAACTCTCCTGAGAGAGAACTTGTTTCCAGTTCACAGGTAATGCTATGAGAATGCAGTTCTGTGGATTTTCCAATGTGTACAAGTTAGTGATTGAATTCAAGAAAAGCAGTCTACAAAATGTATAGATTTTCTTCTCTTTACAGATCTGTATGGTTGTGGCAGCTTGGAATTCAAATTGCATCAAGTCATAGGATTCATCTTAAATGTGTAATGATTTGTATTGTACACACACAAATAATGATTCTGGGAATGAAATTGATACTCTGATACCTCTCCTTTGTGTTCCCTTAAAATAAAGTCTGGTTATATAAATATGCTACATAGAGACCCTAGACAATCACTGCTGCCATAGTACTCCAGTTTTAAATATCACATATAAACTGTACAAATAAATTAAAATATACTAAACGAAATGTAAGCTTCTCTGAATCTAAATTTGTGGTTTTAAAATAAATATTTTACTCAATGAAAAAATGAAATTATTGGTTTGTTACAAGAAATGTAACTTAGAGTTTGTTCTCTGAATTTTATAATTTATCATATGCACATGTACAATTTTTCATAAATAATTTTGCATTTCCTGCCCCAGTTCACAAGTCAGTTGTATGTTATAATTTTTGCTACCCTGTAAGATTTAAATTGTTCTTTTACTTTTTGGTTTCAGGCTGAGTACTTTTTTTTTTTTCTTTTGGAATGATGTACTTTTGTTCCATTCACTGTTTAATGTTTCTTTGAACAAGCAGACCTGTATAAAAGTATATTTTGCTAATTTATTCTCAAATAATCCTAAGATCTCTAAAGACCAGGAGTCTGCTGAAAGCTCAGTGTGAAAGATGCTTTCCAGTATTCACTATTCTTTGCTTACCAATGGTGAATTTCATCAGTTCCATTATGTTTACTCACTGAATCTGATAAGGTTTTGGGTTGGTGGGGTATTTTTTGGTTTTGGTTTGTTTGTTTGTTTGTTTTGGTTTGGTTTGGTTTTTTGGGGTTTGTTTTTTGTTGGTTTTTTTTTTAAGTTCATTGCAGTTGTTTTTCCTTCTACAACTTTGAATTAACTGAGAATTGCCAGCGGGCTCTCATCTTGGTGCTAGCTCTTTCTTTTGGGCTGAGTGTACTGGATAGCGCTGGTTACATCCTGATGGTCATTCTTGTAGAAACTTACTGGTGACTCCTCTGCATTACAAAGCTGTATTTCCATTTACTTTTACCTGTTGTTTTCTGTCTTTGAACTGGGTTTTTTTATCCATTTGAGGAGATTCCCTTTTGTCCAATGTCTGCTACAGATTCCTTGGGTGAGGAATGTTTTAAAAACGTGGGAAATACAGATGGACCGATCCAAGTGGATTGCCTTCATTTATGTTTCCCTCAAGGAATTTGAATACTTCTGACAATTTTCTTTTATAAAAAGAGTTGAGGCTTCCCCAGTTTTTCAAAATTCAAGAAAAACTGTGAATAACAACTAAGTTTTGTCAGAACTCAAGAATAACTCCTGTGTTTATTGCCTCAACTGCTGTTGTTGCTATTGACTGTTCATGTACAGATGCTACTCATGAGTCTTTAGTTTCTTTGCCTCCCTGAAACACTTTTAAATTAAAGAAATGGCTTTCTGTTTGTCCTTGGGTATCAATACTATTTCACATCAACCTCAGGTCTTTCAGTGTTCTTGAAGATTTCAGGCTGTGTACTGCTTTTCCTGCTTTTGAAAATATGTGCTCTGCTTCTGTTCACTGATTAACATTTCTCTGAACAACAACTATTCCATAACAAAGCATTTCACTATCTTAGTTACACCTAATGCTAAAACTAGGTGTCTTACTTGCTGAGTGTGAGTACACATTCTGATACCTAGCATAAGCTTGAGCTCTTGTGGCAGAGATTTCTCCAGGAGGGTTTTCTTCCATTTGATGTATGTTCTGCATTACGTGAGCTGCAGGTTCTGCACATTAAAGTTTCTTGAGTTGTGACTGGGAATATTCAGATGCTGTGACTGGGTGTCTCAGGAAGTGTGCTGAGTCCTCACACCATTTATTGGGCAGTCATATACAGGAGTATTCATCTCTTATATACCTTCTGCGAATGTTGTCCTAACAATAATAAATCATTCTGCAAGTGGCTGACTAAATATGGCTATAACCCTAACAAAAATTGTAGAGTTCTGCAAATAGCTGTAATCAGCATTGTTCTGATGTAGGGAGCATGTTGGTCTGATACATTGTACCAGTTCTTGTGTATGTATCCTAAGTGTTTACCTGTTAGAGGATCCTTAGCAATCAAGGAATGGTCCTAGAAGCATCAAATATCTGGACCTTTCTGAAAAGTTACTCTTTTTTCTCACCCTAACTTTCAAGTCCACTTGGATTATCACTTTTGGGAAAAGGAGCATAGGAAAGCTCTGTGTGACATGTTATGAAATGAGAAAGTGATTTCTATTTAGCAAAATATCTAAGCTGATTTTACCCACTTGAGCTGGCATGCACAGTTCCACAATTAAGGTGTATGCATTCCAGTACTCAGGTCACTCCTGTGTCATACTGACTAAAGGACACAAGCTGTTAAAAAAAGTGCTTTTGATTGGCAATTCAAACTGATGTTTGGATGTTCTTCTTTTGTTTCATGGGGAGTAGATAGATGCTAATTTGGAAATATAGTCTTATTTTACATCACTCATCAAATCTCTGCTAAAATTCCTGAAATTTAAAGTTCTCTTGTTTCATTAACTCTTCTTATGGCTTCAGTCTTATCTCTAGATCAGCCTGTTACTCCTCTTCATTTTATTGTAGTAATACACATAGTATTCCTTACCAAATAATATTTACTTTTAATCTTTGCTCTGCTTTCTCTTCTGTTTCTCATATATACTTCTGTATATGCCTACCAATTATAAGATTTTTGTTAAAAATGTGAGTATGAGTACCCTGTCTTTGGCTACTTATGGTTCCAAGTCCCTCTTCTATTGTGCTCAAGGTTACTTTTTGCTATTATAAAGGCATAGAATACTGTACTTAAATTCCCTAAGGTTGATCAGAATGTCTGAAAATCTGCTATTTGATCATCCTGGCAGTCCATGGGAATTGTTTATTTCCTTGCTGTAAAATCCTTTGCCTTCTCGACAGGCCAAGGGATTATCTACTAGCATCTACTTTGTTTTCTCACATATGATAGGGCAACTGGTCTCATTTTGAAATAAGAATCAGTTTGGTCTGTTCTCACAATCTTATTTGTAAGTTTGTTCTCACAAATTTACACAGCCAGTGTTTTCCACAAATGTCAGCTCTCAAAAGTTATGGCTCTTTGACCTATAAGTCTTCTAACAAACATGCTTAGTTTGCTGAGTCATATTCTGCTTGGACTTTTTGCTTATCAGTGATCTTCTGGAGTCTGGTTACCCTGATTTTGTCACCATATTGAGACACTAATTTTAAAGGGTTAAGGATTTCAGTTAAACTAGATATTGCTGAGGTAAGGTAGATAGACTTCCCCTTTGCTAACAGAAGCTGGACTTAAAGAACTGATAAATCATGAGGCTTGTCATATTATGTTTGTGTAATCTGATAACCAGAGAGACTAATCAATAGAATCCAAGAATACAATGCAATCATAAATCAAACAGTCCTAGAAAAACAGGAAAACTATATGAAAGCAAGGGTCCAGTTGTCATGTAACACTGAGAGGTTAAAAAGTCAAAGTGAGGAAGACTCATCTTACTTCCTCATATTGGGACCTCTGACTCATAAAAGGGACCACCGACCCATTTCAAAGAACAAACTACGCATGCTTAATAGCTTTTTAACTCATTACCATGTGAAGCGAAGAATGGGATGTACCAGAGTTATGAATATGCATTTTTGTTTTGTGTATTCAATACTTCTGTAGATAAAAGACCCTGTAAAACATCTGTAAATTGTGTATATGTATTTGGGAGCTCTCCCCATGCTGCCCAGCATCGTAATAAACATACCCTTTCTAACGTTAAACTGTTAGAGAGTTCTTTGTCTGTCATATATGGATATCGGTATCAGATCAATATCCTTTTTTTTTTTTTTTAATAACTCAGTATGGAAATTTTTTGCCATGAACAGCTGAATCCTGAACTGTTATCCAGGATTGTTCTGTACAGGAGGTCTCAAAGAACTCAACTTCCTGTTAAGTAGCATTTCTTTTTCATACTATTCCTCAAAATACAAGAAGTATTAGTATATACTAAGATTCCCTGAACCTGGAGATAAGTTTCCTTATTTTTTTCACAATAGTACATCTGTATGCCTGTGCAATGTAAGTGTACATTCTACAAATATGATTGAATTCTGTAACTATATTTTCCTTTAAAAGAAGAGAAAAATTTGCAGGACATCTCACACTCCTGCATTTCTACTGGCATGGACTAGAATGCCTACCAGTTACAGTTGGTATTAATCATACTGGGAAATGTAATGATTTTCATGTAGGAAAAAGGCATCTGATTCCTAGGATTATTGCATTCTCACTAGTTAATATCCTGAAACAGAGAGATGACACTGACTTTTTTTTCCCTGCATCTTGTAGATAATCTTTGGAGTGCCTATTCAGAAAAAGGATCAATAGTTGAGAAAAAAGATCAGCCATCAGTTGCTGGATCAGAAGAGTCAAAAATGGGTGGACTTCCTTATGTTTTTACTGACATCATGACCTACTTCACAATGCTTGTAGGGATTTATTTCCCATCTGTGACAGGTAGACACAATTATTTTTCTTGTGTGAGGATGTGTACTTATGTATGTGTACTTATATCTGGAAAAAGAAATTTTCATGTGAAATTTTTTCATTTTCACCAATCTTATAGGTGACTCATGCTGTTGCTAGATTCTGTGTCCAAGGTTATACACCTAAACTCTTTTGGTGCCAGGGAGACATAGATTGTGGCTGATGACTTTCGAAGGTTATAGGGCTTAAACAAGAAATCTGTTTAAGGGCCATTTCTATGTCTGCAAAGAAAGCAAAATCCTGATGCATAACTAAATGCTTATTCAAAAAAAGGTGCATATCTTTATAACACTTTAATCTTCAATGGCATGAGAGAACAGTTTAATATTAAAATTATTCTTCCCGTGTCCAGGCTGCCTGGTCAACTGCCTGAGATTTGCTTACATAGCCAGTATTATTTTTCTGTGTTAACTGTGTAGACGTTTTTGACAAGCTTAGATGAGTTGTATTTCATTTTCCTCAGCTCATACTTGACTCAAAAAAATAGACATGTTTTTCTTCAAAAGTCCAAAAGGGAGTAATTGTAATATCAAGTAACAGAATAGAACTCCAATAAGAACTCACAGCACTGTTTATTAGTTTATTATAAAGTGGAAGCATCCCTTTGTATTCACTGTCTGAACCCCTCTGCTCCCATTTCTTTACTTCAGACTCTTATCAACATTTCATCATATCTGAACCCATGGTTAATGTTTAATTCCATGGAGTTTGACAACCTTTTTGCACTGGAACATCTTGACATTAGCTTCCACATTTTTGCTTCCAGTGGTCAGATCAGTTCTAGGAGAGATGGCAGAATTAGTTATTGTGTGGGTTTTTTCCCTCCCATCACAGTATGTGCTACAAAAAATTCTGTTCTATTTTTAGATTCACACACATACATACATGTGATTTTTCTAACCATTCTTTTTCTTGCCTGCTCCTTTCTTTTTTGCTTCTAAGATTTTATTTTTTAGTTTATTTGATTTGCTTGCTTACATTTGCTTGTTATTGTGATGGTCTGTTTAGTAGAAAGTTAGTGCATTAGGTCACACTAGCTAAAATTGATAAGTCCCTATTAATTTATAACATCCATCCCCAGTAGAGAAATTGCTACTCCTTGTATTTCTTCATTTCAAGAATGATTCAGAAGTAGTGCTTGAAAAATATATTTTTTAATCTTTTTACTGATTTGCTTATTCAAGTGGTTAGTAACACAGATTTCTGAATAAAATGAAAATTTCTGAATAAATTGAGGATTTGTGTGGGATTTTAATACACTTCTGTAGCCTGCTTCATTGGTAATCTTCAAGATAAATTTGTCTTAAAATTAGATGTTCTTATTCTATTAGTTATTATCATGGAGTTATTGTTTTTATGACATAAATTTTGTCTCTTTTTAAGGTATTATGGCAGGTTCAAACAGATCTGGAGATCTAAAGGATGCTCAGAAATCTATTCCTACTGGAACAATTTTGGCTATTTCAACTACATCTTTTATTTGTATCCTTTATACTGTGACTTTTTTTCTCATCTACATGCTGTAAATTCTATAGGTATAACAGGCTTTTCACTGGAAAGTCATCAGAGGTCCCCAAGTATAAAACGAATGATATCTACACTGAAAAGAAATATTCTATGTTTGTCTAAAATATCAGTATTATTTATAAATATTATTAAAATATGTCAAATTTTATTATCAAATGTGTATATTCTATTAGTGCTTCAATTTCAACATATAATTGATGTTTTTAATTGAGTGATCTAAAGGTTTTTAGCATTAGGCTTCAGTTGGCAGACGTGTCATACCAGTAGAACCAAAGATCTTAAACAAAACAATCAACAGTAGAAGTTGTTGGTCCTTCAAAACCTGGAGTACACAAGTACTTGCTTATTTGTTCGAGAAAATACCTGTTCTGTTGCATGATGTATGAACTGGCTGCTTCCAGTACTTCACAAATCACTATGAATCAAATACAGTCATAAAGAACATAAACTAAAAAATCATAGCAGGGAAGAACTAAAAAAAAAAAAAAAAGAAACAAACACAAAGGCAACCAGGAAATACACACACAGAGACACATTGTCATGGACATCTTCATTTCACATCTTGGTGAAAAATGGTGAGGTTTCCTCTATGTGATGTTTTTAAGAATATTCTTCCTTCAGTCTCAGTAACAGATCTCTCCTGTATAGTGCTGTTTGGTGCCTGTATAGAAGGTGTAATATTAAGAGATAAGTAAGTAATATTCAATTCCTAATATCACATGGGGTATATATAATCATAGGTTATATTAATAGGACTTATGAATGCCTCTTCTGTGAAATATCTATGTGGAATATATTTCTTTTGCTTAGTTTGAAACTGGAGGGAAAGCTTGTCAAACTGAGATGGCTGCAAAAACTGGTCAGGTTATTAGACTGTATACCTTCAAGAAGCAGAAGCAGAATCTAAGATAAATGCTTGAAGTTGAACCAGCCTAATAAAATGTTCTTGATGAGGAAAATCATAATTAGTATTTGCAGAGCTGATGGATGGGGATAAGGGGATATTGATTTGGGAGAAGTAATAGGTTTTTGAGGAACAAATTAAGAAATTTGAGAGTTATGTAACAAGGGGAGTTTATAAGGCTGCAGTGCACCATCAGACCTATGATTTCCACTACACATATGACTGGTTTTTAGTTTAAAATCTCAGTAGTACATCAGGAGTCATGCTGATTTTCAAGCATGTAATTACTTGATGAATTTAAGGCATAATATGAAGCATGAAGGGAATAAATGTGATGGACACAAGTATGAAGAGAATCTCCAGATTTTGATCAATTTTCTCCATTAGGAGAAGTTGGTTAATATGAAACTATTGTCAGATTTCACAATTGTTCTCCTGATGGTGTCTGGTTCTCTTTTCTACTGAGGCCCATGTTTGCTTATGGTGATAAAACAGTGTCATTGGGGTATTGTTTAAAAGGTGGTGAAGTTGATGCTGAGACAACTTATTTCATTATTCTAGAAGGAAAACCATAAGTTAAAAACTGGATTTTAATCAAACTAATACAAGAAGCAGCGGGGGATCCATGAAAGGCTTCTGACACTGTTTCTCACAGCACCCTCAAGAACTGTGGACAGTGAGGTGGATTGAGAAGTGACTGACTGGCAAATCCCAGAGGGTCATGTTCAGTGGCAGAATCTGGTTGGACACATGTAACTATTGGTGTCCCCTAGGGTTCTGTATTGGACCAGTGGTATGCCCTTGTGGACAAGAACACCACTGTAATCCTGGTTTGAGTTAGGGGGAAGAGCATTGCCAGCAGGTCGAGGCATGTGATTTTGCCCCTCTACTCAGCCCTGGTGAGGCTGCATTTGGACTGTTGTGTCCATTTCTGGGCTTCTCAGTAAATGAGAGACATGGAGCCTCTGGCGGTCCAGTGGAGGGCTATGAAGATGATAAAGGATTGGAGCATCCCATTTTTGAGGAAAGGCTGAGGGAACTGGGCCTGTTCAGCCTTAAGAAGAGACAACTGAGAGGGGACCTCATCAAGGGTAAGTAACTAAAGGAGGGGTGCTAAGAAGATGGACCTGGGCTCTTGTCAGTGGTGCCAACCCAACAGGACAAGAAGCAGTGGGCAGAAACTGATTCACAGGAAGTTTCACATGAATATGAGGAAGAAGTTCTTCACTGTGCAAGTGACTGTACATAGAACAGATTGCCCAGAGCAGTGGTGGAGTCTCCCTCACTGGAGGTATTTAAGAACTGTCTGGACACAGTCCTGTGCAATGTACTCTGGCATGACTCTGCTTGAGCAGGGAGGTTGGATCAGATGACCCACTGTGGTTCCTTCCAACCTTACTTGTGGGTGAGGGAATTCTGTGAACTGTTAGCTATCATTAGAGCAGGTTGCATTGTAGCAAGAGCCTTGAATCCATGAACTTTCATTTACATTGCTGCCAGTTCTTATGTGGCTGAAATCCAGCAGAACAGCAAAGTGTATAGATTTTTAGTCTGATCTAAAAACTGGGGTTTGAGACTTTTTTCATTATAATTGTCATATATGCAATGGTAAAAAGTAGGTTGTACATTTTTCTGTTTATTGCATCTCTTAAAATTATTCCTACCCTGTATTTGGTTAAAAAATAGGCATTAGAATTTGAACTAATAATAAATATACAGTTATAGGAATCTTCTTAGGAAAGCACAATATGGGTTTTATTTTATCATATTGAGAGGAGTGTGATTTTTCTCTTTTTTTTTTCCATCTGCTGAAAATAGTATGTAGTCATGCATTCAAACTTGGGCATAAGCAAGGATTTGAACACTGGCTTATTATATTCACTTCATTGCTGTGTTGCTTGACCCTATTTTAAAAGCAAGTCTGAAAAGATGAAAAGCATTTAATTTTCCTTAGTTTTTATCTTCTTTCATTTCTGTAGAATTTTCCTTTTATTTGGAAAAACTTTTATTGGGAAAAAATAGTTGTGGTATCACAGTAGAGATAGCCTTAGAATTAATTTTGGCTGTTTACTAGCAACAGTAAGATAAACTAGAATAACCTTACTTGTTTTTAAAACAAAACTGTCAGTTCAAAGGAGGGGAGAGGGAGGAATAATATTTTTGTAGTTTGTTCAAGTCATGCCTAAATTAACGTGAAGTTAGATATCTAAATAAAAAAATTGGAGGTAGTATTGGATGGGACACTTAGGACTATAATGAAAGCACCTTTTCCTGACTTCTACCTTCTTGTTTGCTGTAGTAAATTTAAATTGCATCAGGTTGCACAACAGGCAGAAGATGTGGAAAACTCAAGATGGTTGTGTCTAGTAATTTCTCTATTTACTTGTTGTATGTCAGTGTCACACTTTTAAAAGGAAAGGCTAATACTTTGTGTGAATCTCCTGTTTATGCCCCAGGATATACTTGTATTACTAGTGGAACTGATTTCTGCAAACTGGTTCCTAGCTGTCACAAGGATCTGTAAGATACACATGTATATACTCCTGCTATTGCTGTTAATTCAGAAAAGTTTGCCAAGATATCTGATAATTGCTGCATATCTGCTTAGAGGCAACACTTAATGTGAAACGATTATATCTTCTTTAAAACAGCATAATAAAGAGAGATTGCTTGGTTGGGAAGCCCTATAGTGCATACTAAAACATAGTGTTTATCATTAAAAAGTGCTGTTGTCCAGAAAGATTGAAATGTGGGTGTTGAAGCTATAGTAGAAGTTATTTTAATGCTTACTGACTCTTTTTTGTTCTGCTTTAATTGTTTTTGTTTCCCTTGTTGTTTCCTAAGGTTTGGAGAAGCAGTTAATGGAAATCTGGTGGTTGGTACACTGGCCTGGCCTTCTCCATGGGTTATTGTGATTGGTTCCTTCTTTTCAACGTGTGGTGCTGGTCTCCAGAGTCTCACTGGTGCACCCCGGCTGTTGCAGGCCATTGCAAGAGATGGCATCATACCGTTTATTCAAGTGAGATTTTTTTTGTTGTTGTTGTTCTTGTTGTTACAATACTTCCAATGTAGCTTCTATTTTGACCAAAAAAAAAAAAAAAAAAAAAAAAAAAAAAAAAAAGAAAAAAAAAAAAGAGAGACAGATTATTTCTGCTGTTCCTGTAAAGTGTGAAGAAAAGATTTGGAGCTCAGTTGTATTTGTGTAGAATAATAGATCAGGCTATTGTAGGACAAGGTTTGAGCTTCAATATTTTTGTGCCGTGCAATTTAATTATATTTGTTTTTACACATAAAAGTTAGTGATTCTAAACTGAGAAGATAGTATTCTATAAATAGAAATAAATGAACTAAGAAGCAACTAATAAATGAACTTCTAGACTCTAGGCTGTGTGTACTGGTCATATTTGTGAAGAGTTATTTAATTTCACTATGGAACTGCATGAAACTTTTCATATTACAGAGATGAAATTCTAATTTTTATTCATTTTTGTAAGGTAAATAAAGTCAGCAAAGATGTAACAGTAGAATTCTATCCCATGACTACAAACATGAAGATTTGTTCCAACATCTCTGCATGTTTTGAGAAGAAATAAATCAGATTTTTCTCAAAGTAAGGTAGCTGATAAACAGAAGATGATGAGAGAATTCTTGCTGGGCTGCTTGCAAAATGTAGACAACTGCACTTGAGTTTAAAATAAGTAAATAAAACTCCAAAAGATAATAGCATCTGGAGAGCAAAGCTGTGATGTCTATGGTGAAGTTTGGAGTTTGAAAGCTTACCACGAGACTTGCAAGACTATCTGTATCTGTGACAGGAAATAAATACACTAAGTATGCTACAGTGGAGGGACTGAGTAGTGGTGGAGTTTGATTTGTCAATGGAAAGGGATTATAATGCACTAAGTTGTAAGTTCTGGGTAGTATAGAGAAAGAAACAAGAAAAATTTACTTCCGCCTGAAGCAAAAATTTGGTGGAGAGAGGATGACATTATGATTACACATCTTCAGAGTTAGACTTGAAAGGAATGAAGAGTCAAAAGGAAAGCTTTATGATTTGGGTAGTGAGAGAAAGAGAATTGAAGAGAAGCAGGACTCTTAGAGGGATTTGACACTTGAGGATGCACTTGCTGTTTTGGAGTGATATGGCTACTGCATGGACAATCAAGGAAATGCAAGGAAATTATTATACAAGCAAAGAAAAACCCCAAAATACTTAGCATGAGTAGAAAAGAAAGGGGATTTTAATATAATGGTAGGAAAATTGATGAAGGATATAGGAAGCTAAAAGAAGACAGCATGGAGAATTAATGAGGACTTAATTTCTGTAATTGAATGGAGGAATATGGGGGAGAACAAATACCACTGGAACCTCAGGCAAAGCATTTTTCCATCTGTCACCAGTATAGCTGTAAAGAATTCTCTACAAAGGAAATTACCACATGCAAAATGGTTTTTGGTAGGACTCTGTGTAGGAATATAGTCTTATCTAAGTTTTCTTTAAGGATAAATATTATTTTAATAAGTACTGAATTGACACCTAATTTCTATGTTACAAAAAGTACTAGCCTAAACTATATAAGCTTTTTACTAGGCATAAATCTCTTATACATATGATTTTTAATTTTCCTAAGATTATTTCAGCAACAGCTGCTGTTGGACTTTAATGTTACATAGTCATTGCTTACTTTAGTAAGCACACTTCATATTGGAAATATGTGTTTTGCAATTTTAGTTTTGGCTTTTCATAGTATAGATTGCGTCATTTTCCTTTGTAACTAATAACTACTTTTCGTTCCAGTTAGCATTAAATAAGTTAGTTCATGATTTGCACCATGTTTATTACTGTATAATGAAAGCTTTTCTTAATTCTACTGTAAACTTGAATTGAACTAGATATTTGGTCATGGAAAAGCAAATGGAGAACCAACTTGGGCTCTGCTCCTCACTGCTGGAATTTGTGAAATAGGAATTTTGATAGCCTCATTGGACAGTGTAGCACCGATTCTTTCAATGTAAGTGTGAGTGTGGCATTTTGTGTTCTTAAGTTAAATAGCATTTTCTTTTAAAATTAATTAGGTAATTATTTTTCTTTTTGAAATAATACATGTTAGACTTAGTTTTCTAGGAAATTATATTCCTATTTGATTCTAGAGATAATATGAAACAACAAAATGTTTCCACTAAACAAATTTTTAGGAACAAAATTTTTTTTCCATGACAGAGGTCTAGAATGCTAATAAAAATATGTTCAACTTTTAAAAAACCTTGGATTTTAAAATAACAATTACTGCTATGTTAGGTCAAGTGCATTTAACAGAGACAGACAAAATTCAATATTTTAGAATATAAATAGAATTTTATTTTATTGACTTTGTTCAGAACATGATACCACCTTAGCTACCACAGAAAGAGGAGAAAATTAGCTCTCTCCCAGCCAAAAATGATACACCCTTATTGTCAGTTATTTGCCACATTTATCTCCAAAATATGTGTTTGAGGCCCTATAATATGCTAATACCGTATTTTGAGGCCTAATATTCTGTAAGTAATCTTAATGTATTGGCCACTGTGAACACAATGTACAGGAAAGTGGAAACCTTCCTTCCCTCTTTTGGATTGCATTTACATTTTAATGCACTTCTGTCTAGTACATTACTCATTAGAAAATGCTCTTCCTTTCTTAACAGGTTTTTTCTTATGTGCTATATGTTTGTAAATCTGGCTTGTGCAGTTCAGACGCTTTTGCGAACTCCCAACTGGAGACCTCGTTTCAAGTATTACCACTGGTAGGGAATATTTCTTTATTCAAAAGAGTTAAACCTAACTATACAGCCCTAAATTGTTGATTTTATTGCAGTAATAAAACAAAATCTCCTTTCTGACTTAAATGAGTTATGGTTCATGCATTCAATAAGAGCATCATTTGTTTTCATGTGTTTAGAATAATGCCATAGTAATAACAGTGATCATGAAAACATGTGGCTAATATATAGGTGGTTTGGAAAAGGGTAACAGGATGACATTTTATTCTGCTTAGAAGCCAAGAGATCTTCTGTGTGAAAATGAGGATGAAAACCCATAAAATCTGCCTTGTATATATACTTAAGGAGAACTGGTAAAAGTGTTTAGAAAGGTTAGGATGATTTTCATTTTGGTTATGCAAAAAATACACAAACCCAAAACTTTTACAGAAAAAAATCTCATTCAATATACATCAGCTGGCTCATTGATGATGTGATGACTGGTTGTAAAATATGCTTTGGATGTTGCATTTGATAACTTAAGTCAACCCTTTAAAAAGTCAGTAAAGATCAGTAATACAAAAGGTGAAAGTGTGGAGTTTTTGTTTAGTCTTTTTTATTGGGTTAAGAGTTGAAACATCTCAAACTGAGATTGGGAAACTTCTTGATTTTTTAAAACTGTATGTTAAAAGTACATAATTTAATTAAAAATAATTCTACTGAGAATTTTTTCTGCTAAATAAGTACTTAAATACTTAGAGCATTTAGTAGATAAGCTGGCATGATTCAAGGATGTAAGAGTTATTTATGATTTTTCCTTTTAAAGAGTTGAGTGGAAATGAAATGTTGCAATTTTAGCTTTGAAAAATTTATTGAATCTGCTCAGTAGTTACATACTAGTTTGACATCTAAACTTTCAAATACATACATTTGGCAACAATTCCTTTTTATATTTTTCTCAGATATCATTATGATTTGGGACAACTCACATAACGATATGTAGAATTCTGGTTCTTTGGAGGGCTTATAGCAAAGCTTTATTGAAAGACAGACTCTTTTATGCAGAGTTTTGGTACAATCAATATGGTTGGTCATTTAGAGCAACATCTCTCAACTGTCTTCTTACAAGTAAACAACAAGTTAGAAAAACACCAAGTGTCAGGAGGAGGATTATCTACAATGATTGTTTTGATTCCTCCTTATGATTTCCCAGGCCAGACTGAGAGAGTTCTGTACTTTGCTTTCCCACAGGCTTCAAGCTACTGCCTGGAGCCTAAGAATTCATGTTCTGACCACTGTCAGCTCCCACACTCAGAGACATCAGTGAGGCTGCTGACTCACTGTGTGACTACTTCTAGCCAAAGCAGGTGTTTGAATGTTCAGCTGGAACTGGGATGGCATTTTATCTTCTGAGTGGAAATAGAGTCTTAGATTAATTCAGGCATAAATGTTCAGCTGTTGTTCTTCTACACAAACTACAAGACTGATGTCCTTAGAACTGGTAGAAAGCATTCCTTTTGTTTAAAATTGAACTCAGTGTACTAAAGTACCAAATTAAAGGTATCAAACCAAAGTTGACACCCTGTCAGTATAGTCAAAGTCAGCTCTAATTTGGAAATTGAGTGGAAAAGAATTTGGGAGTTTGTATATAACTAAAAGTATACACAAAACTGTCCATTTTGAGATGATTTGCATCTATATTTGATAAGTGTAGGTAAACCAGGCATATAGACTTAGATTTGGAAATGCTTTTTTAATTTTCTCAGTTTACAGTCATTCTCTGTAACCGTTAGAAGATTGTTTTCTGTATTCTATTCACTTATGTAACTGACAAAGAGTCAACAACAGACATGAAGAATAGAATTGATGAGTCAAAATGAATTTAAACTAATCAACTATTTTTGCTGAAAGTAACAAAGTTGTTTATTACTGTTTGAATTTTTTAGCTTAAATTCAAATCAATAGTATATAAGTGATAATGTGTTTTGAAACTGACCTTACTTGGAGGTAGTAAAGTTTCAACACTGCCAAATGTAGTAAATCTATTGTTATATCTAATTTAGATGCATCATTTATGTCACACAAAGATTCTGAATGCAGTTTTTTCATATAAGCTAATATTGGGACAATGTATTTTTTATTTTATAGTAGCTAAAAAATAGCCTTTGAGGGAGAAAGGCCTTTCTGGAAGTTAAATAAGAAATTAACTCTGTAGATCATTTGCATGCCTATTTAAAAAATGGAAAAAAATGGTTTCTTTTAGGACTCTTTCATTCCTGGGGATGAGTTTATGTCTTGCCTTGATGTTCATTTGCTCTTGGTACTATGCTTTGATTGCCATGCTAATCGCAGGATGTATATACAAATACATAGAATATAGAGGGTAAGACCATATATCTTATTTATTCTATATTTAATATCTTTACCATTAAGCAAAAAGCTCTTTTGTATAAAATAGATACAACTGAAGTAATAAAATTCAGAGTATTCTTTACAACAAAGTAAGAATGGTAAGGGTTGTAAGTTTTCAGATTAAATTTCTCTGGAAGATCTGTTACAAACATTTCAACCTCAAGAACTCACAGAAATAAAAACCAGTAAGTCTGGGAAACTCATTGAAGCTGAGATGATGATGTAAACTTTTGGTACTTCAGGAACATTACCTCTCAATATCAAGCAGCAGCTATTACAGAACTGTAAATTATTATTACCTTGTGCTGAAGCTCTAACTCTACTTGTTTGTGGACTTGATTACTTTCTGGAATTAATCTTTGAATTGCAACATATGTTGCACTATATGCATTTGTCAAGAGATAGTCATACCTGTAGGACATGCTGCGCAACTATGAGTCTTAAAGAGCATGCTGTGTTCATAAAAAACCTCCAGAAAACGAATCGAGCAAACAACACACACACACACACACACACACACACAAAAAACAACCAAGCAACATATACAAAAACTACAGGTAATTATTATCAATAAATGTGCATGCTATCATCTTTCTAAGGAAAGATACCCTATGCTGAAAGAAAATAGTAAGATCTTGGAGCAGAAAATTGAAGCTAGGCCACTAGTTTTGATGAGTGATTAAGCACAGCTCTTAAGTGGGTCAGTTGGTATAAACTGCTCCACCCTGTGGATTCTCCATTTTTAATATCTCCATTTCCAGAGTAGGTGCTTTCCTGGATTATAACATCTCCATTTACTGGGCTAATGATAAGGAAATTAATTTCCCAATTTCAGTGAGGAAGTCAGATCAGATGGTAACAGTTTTGCATATGTATATATATATGTATGTATGTGTGTGCATACATAAAATTATGCATAATTTCAAATTCATATATAAGTTCTACAAATGTTGGCGCATACCAGGGCATTTACCATGTTGAAGGAGATGCTTTACTAGAGGTAGCAAAGTTCAGAGAACATTCATGAGTGGAAATCAGAGGGAGGGAGGTGGACAAGGGAGGTGAACTGCTTGCCATTGTAGAATCCATTCTCTTGATCACTTTCAATCATCAATTTTCTAATATTTGAATTAAAAGGACTGGAAGATGTAGGGAAACTGAAAATGGTCAGGAAAATGGGTGGAGCTTTAGGCTTTCTGGGAGAGAAGCTGGGAAGGAAAGAAAGTGGAGAAGGCTATAGTGGTGGTGTTGAGGGCAAGACAGGTTATACTAATCCACTTGAGGCCAAGTTTCACTTGCTAATTTTGCTACTTTAAAATATTTCCTTTAAAGTGTCCTTTGCTTATTCATCTAGTGCTAAAAAGCAACTTAAGTAGCTCTCGCTATTACAAAAATGCTTCTGAAGTATGAATAAACTAGACCATAGTAAATATTTATAAATATGGAAAAAATTACCTTGAAGGGGCCTGGAACTGCTTCAGTTTAGTTAGTCTTCAATCTTGATTTAAGTTTACAAGACAAGGATTTTTCATGGATTCATGCAAAAAAAGAGTGATCATTTTTTCATCCATTATCTGCAACACGAGAAAAAGTTATTGATTTCTATAAATAAATGGGACCCTGTTAAATTAAATCTCTTTTGTATCCTGAAGAGCGGAAAAAGAATGGGGCGATGGAATCCGAGGACTGTCCCTGAATGCAGCTCGCTATGCTTTGCTTCGTGTTGAAGACGGTCCTCCTCACACCAAGAACTGGAGGTAGAGTCCTATGTTTTTCAAGGTCACTTTATTCTTGAAATATGTAAATATATTGGGAATGCTGCTGGTAAAGCAGTGAAGTAAATATAAAGTGAAATTCACCTTTAAAATAATGTTTTAACTTGGGCTTGGCAATGATGTCATTGCAATACTAATATTTTACTGAAATGGAATGTGGCTTGTGGTCAGCATCTAACCAACTTTGCTGAAAGTATGGGCAAACTAACTTGAACTGAAATCCATATGGTGCTTGCAATGGTTTTCAAAAGTGCAGAAGAATTGTAATGTTTGATTATTTACAGAATTTTCAGATTCAAAGAAGCACTTATCCTTGAGTCTCACTGTCCCTATAGAAGAAATACTGCAATTCCAGTGCATTTTTTTTTTAGTTTTTGCTTTTGTGTATGTTCCCTCTGAAATACATTGTACGAATCTACACATGACCCTTTATTTGTTTAAATTCATTTCTGTGGTATTCTTTTTTATATAGCTTCATTCAACAGTAGCACTTTCTAAATTCCTTAGATGCCATTTTAATGAAATTTAATTTTCCTCAAAGCCAAAATAAAAAAATACTTAACATTTAAAAGTGAAGGACATTTGCACCTTGTCACTTCTGATGAATGTAATGTGATACTTTAATTCTAGTTACTGCTCAGTGATAGTATCATGGGGTGCACGCACATGCAGTGTTCTGTTGTCCTTCAGTATAATGGAATTATTTTACCATTTTTCCTGGGACTGATGAACTTGGTATCTCAGGGACACCAATGTAATGTAGTGTTGATAATCCTGTCAAATATTTGACTGTTTCAGTTCCAAATGAAGTATCTTTCTATTGTGTCAATGTAATTGCTAGAACTGAAGCATCTTGTTACATCTTAAACTGTGCTAGTTTTGAGGTAGGAAGTATGATCCAACTTGTCATCAGTCTTTTGAATTTGTAGCAACGACAGGAAAAGTATAAAATGTTGATTTGGAAAAAGTAAGTTGTTGCAGTAGGGCACAAAATAAAGATGCTTGACTCCAGTCAATAGGCAGAAGGGAATCAGAAGACAATTCATTCAGCCTTTTTATAATATGCTGCACTGAAAAAGGCACATTATTGGTCCATAGAATTGACACCTCTCTCCATTGGTTAAGTAACAGAAATAGCAAACAACACCTGGGAGAGAGGTTGTTACGGAAAAAAAATATTGTTTACTTAGAAATGTTATGGAGAAAAAAGTAGTTATTTACACAATATTGTTTGGGAAAGGGAAGACTGTTGAAAAGTTTCCCTTGGGAAGAACTAGCAATTCTCAGGCTCAAAAATATCAGGCCCACAGTAAGTAGATTGAATATTAATTAAAGGAAATAGAGTGCATCCTCATATAGTATGCAGTTGAAACTGAATTTTGGGTACTCTTGGTATGATTAAGGTGTTGACTGTCCTTTTTTTGTATGGACCTATGCAGGTAGAGGGATGGGTCGTTAAGACATCATGAAAATCCACAAGGATAACTGCAAGTTCAGTACCTGGCACAGGCATATTCAGAGCAGTGATACAAGACTGGGAAGCTGCTCTGGTAAAAAGGACCTGTGGTTCCCATTAGATAGTAATCCAGCAGTGTGTCTTGGCATTGGCATGCTGGACAGTATTGACAGGAGGATAGATAGTACATTGAGAGGTAAATATATTGGGAAATATTTCTTTTTGTTTAGCACTCATTAGAATATATTTAGAATATTTGTTCCACGTTTATGTACCGTGATGTAGGAATGATATAAACTTGAGTAGATACGACTGCAGATGGTGGCTGGGGCACAGGAGCATCTCTCCTCTGGGGAGAGGCTGAGGGGAGCTATGGTTATTCAGCTTTGAAGAGGGGGATGAAGAGGACCCTTAAAGCTGTTGTACCTAACTTATGAACATGCAAAACCTAAAAGAAGGTTACTAAGAAGATGGAGTAATATTTCTTACAGCAGATTAGGATAGGAGAATAAGAGAACGTAATAAAAATAAACATTGAAGACGTGACCCAGAGGTCTGTTTCTAGAGGTTTTCCAAATCCAACTGAATGGAGCAGTAAAAGATGTGATGTGCATTCAGTGTTTAGTACTTTCAAGCAGCTGGTTGCACCAGATGACATTGGAAGAGTGATTTTATCATTTTCTAGGTAAGATTGGTCTTTAAGAGAGCTTTTCAAAATAAGATGGTTTGTCATTTTGACAATGATGGTTTATGTGTTCTGTACCTTAACTGTTGTTGCTATTGCAAATTATGGCTTACCTACTTAGGAGTCTGCTGTTTTCCATTGAATTTAACAATTAATCTGCATTTTATTAATTGTTAATTTTAATTTTCTAGTTCTTCCTAATGAATGTGTGTGTGTGTGTACACTAAACCTTTTTTTCTGTTTTTTTTCCTTTTTTTTCTTTTTTTTTTTCCTTTTTTTTTTGGTAGACCTCAACTTTTGGTCTTGTTAAACTTGGATAACGAGCAGTTAGTGAAACACCCTAGATTGCTTTCTTTTACCTCTCAGTTGAAGGCTGGTAAAGGACTGACTATTGTGGGTTCTGTGCTTCAGGGAATCTACTTAGACAAATATACAGAAACTCAGAGAGCTGAAGAGGTATGTAAAAGAGAGCTTGCAAATACTTGTAATTTGTTAGTATTTAAATGTTGAATCCGGATCTGGATAACTCATACATCGGGTGAAAACAGACTGTTTTAAAATATTGGATAAAACATCTATTTTTGCTTTCAGCATTATCAGTGTTTATATAAAAAGAATGGATTGGTATATGTAGCAAAATGTTTTATAAAATTTTCTAATATGATAAGACAATGCTGATACTTTAAAGTAATGATACTTTAGCTTTTTCTTTAATATGGAGAGCTCTGGGCTTAAAATCAAATTACATATAAAAAAAATTAACCCCTCCAAAACAAAGCAAAAAACCCACACACACAAAAAAAGCCTCCCACACATCCCCACCCCCTAAAAAACCACAAAACCCCTCCCCCGCAAAACAAACACCAAGTTTTAACAAATTACCTTATAATGATAACAGTATATATTTAACAAAAAAATTAATATTTGACTAATAAATGCATGGCATAATATCATCCTCGTCATATGATTTTCTACATCCTTCTAAAAATGCATAGCAGACTTAGGATCAGGAGTGGTCTTTGCTGGAAAACCGTGAACAAGATCCTTCTTGAGAGCCTTTATGTTATTTTTCTATCTATACCATATCTCCAGAGACAGTAGGATAGGTAGGAAAAAATAGTAAGTTGTCTTATAATTTAAACTATACATACATACATACAACTATGCTTAGAAACACAAGTGAATTTAGTTTCAATATTTCTTTATTAATTATACTTGCATTTACTTGCCTATGCAAACTTTCTACTCCGATCTTTATAGGGTGAGGAAATGTTTGGAGTAAGTATCAAGTTTCCTGTATTTTATTGAAATGTCCAAAAGTAGGTTTTGATTGCTGTTATATCTTGGTATATGTATTGGTCAATTTCTGCAGTGCTGTTCAAAAGAGTACCAGTTGATATGTCTACTATTTTGATCCAAGTAGTCTTCAAAGCTGTGTAAAAACCCCTGTGGTTTTTTTCAGACTTAGTATCTCTTAAATAGATGAGCATTTAAAATCTTGAAATGGACTAGCTAACATAACTAACTGCCCATTTCATCACCGTTTTCTTTTTTCTCCTCTTGGTATTCAGGCTTATCCATAGTGGTTTTTAAAATAACAAAATATAAAGATAGATGACCTATTTGATATCACAAGAAAAGGTTCCAAGATACCAATTAACTTGAAAACAAATTGAAAAGTCCAGCCATGCTATATTGTTGAAGTAGTTGTTACTAAGCTGTTGCTACCAACATTTATGAATAGAAAACAAGATGAAGAATACAGAATCAAACCTATGAAATAAAATAGGAAAAGCATCTTTAAACAGAAACTGTTTACACACAAGAATTTGAAACGTTACTTGTAGATGGCCTAACTTAGCTGTTTTTCTGAGAGATGGAAAATGAATGAGTTTAAAGGAGGCCTAATCCATGGGTTCTCTAGAAAGTCAGACCTGGTGTTAAGATGCAGGAAACTATTGCTTTTAAAATAGAAATGAAGATGAATTGTAAAAGTTTCAGCATCTGCAGGCCTCATTGGGACTCTGGGAAATTTAAACTAGAAAGTGTTTCTAGGAGACCTGTAAGAAATAAAGATTTCTTCTGTCTGTCTTTAAAAATCACCAGCTGTTTAAACTGAGAAACCCTCAGTGTTGATGATTTGTATTTCCCTATGTGTAATTTTCCTGTTGCAGAATGTTAAGGCCTTAATGGGTGTAGAAAAGACTAAAGGGTTTTGCCAGATTGTGGTTTCTCCCAACTTCAGAGATGGAATATCCTATTTGATTCAGTCGGCTGGTCTAGGAGGGATGAAGCACAACACGGTCCTGATGGCATGGCCACAGTCATGGAAGCAGACAGAAAATCGTTTCTCATGGAAAAATTTTGTTGGTATGTGTTTATTGTCTTTCTCATTTGCATTTGTAATTCAACTGTGTAACTAATGTATTTGCTGTGTGGAGAAAATGTGCTACTGAACGTGAGGTGGACAATTGAATATTTATCCATATCTGATTTCATCTGTAGTGGATTTTCTCAGCCTTCTTCAACCACAGGTTTTCTGTTTCTTCTTCTAAGCAGGTTGGTTACTAAAATCGGTGTCATGGTTTATGAATGATACTCAGCAGTTTAGTGCTCCCACTGAGACTTTCCAAACCACACTGCTGGTTGCTTGCCCCCCTTACTCCTCCCCCACCCCTCTTGGGCTGGGTTAGAGAGAAAAATTGGAGGCACAAAAGGTAAAGATCACAGACTGAGGTATGATCAAATGACTGAAAACAGCAATGAGATAACAAAATGGGCAGTAAGAGCAACAGTGTTAATAACTGTATAAATAAATAAATAATAAAAGTATAAAAAATATAATACAATACAATAATACAATATTGTATATACAATATATAATAAAAAGTATACAAAAGATTCACATGCAAAAGTGTCCACAATGGTGCTTGACCCAACCACAGTCATGCCACCCCAACCAGTCCCTCTGGCTCAGAACTGGTGTCACTCAGCCATTCCTGCTGGCTTTGAGCCAACCCCATGCTTATTCAACCAGAAGAAGCCCCTGCTCCTTGGAAGAGAATCCCTTACCCCTGCCTCTGGCAATGACCCAAGGTCATATAAAATAACCTCTGGGTCCTAGCCATGCCCCCTCTGGTTGTTGCAAAAATTANGTCATGGAAGCAGACAGAAAATCGTTTCTCATGGAAAAATTTTGTTGGTATGTGTTTATTGTCTTTCTCATTTGCATTTGTAATTCAACTGTGTAACTAATGTATTTGCTGTGTGGAGAAAATGTGCTACTGAACGTGAGGTGGACAATTGAATATTTATCCATATCTGATTTCATCTGTAGTGGATTTTCTCAGCCTTCTTCAACCACAGGTTTTCTGTTTCTTCTTCTAAGCAGGTTGGTTACTAAAATCGGTGTCATGGTTTATGAATGATACTCAGCAGTTTAGTGCTCCCACTGAGACTTTCCAAACCACACTGCTGGTTGCTTGCCCCCCTTACTCCTCCCCCACCCCTCTTGGGCTGGGTTAGAGAGAAAAATTGGAGGCACAAAAGGTAAAGATCACAGACTGAGGTATGATCAAATGACTGAAAACAGCAATGAGATAACAAAATGGGCAGTAAGAGCAACAGTGTTAATAACTGTATAAATAAATAAATAATAAAAAGTATAAAAAATATAATACAATACAATAATACAATATTGTATATACAATATATAATAAAAAGTATACAAAAGATTCACATGCAAAAGTGTCCACAATGGTGCTTGACCCAACCACAGTCATGCCACCCCAACCAGTCCCTCTGGCTCAGAACTGGTGTCACTCAGCCATTCCTGCTGGCTTTGAGCCAACCCCATGCTTATTCAACCAGAAGAAGCCCCTGCTCCTTGGAAGAGAATCCCTTACCCCTGCCTCTGGCAATGACCCAAGGTCATATAAAATAACCTCTGGGTCCTAGCCATGCCCCCTCTGGTTGTTGCAAAAATTAATGCTGTCCTGGCCAGAATCAAAACATTATCCATGCCATATTCTATACCATTTATGTCATGCCCAGATCCTACACCTTCCAGATAATATGCATATATATATATGTATGTATGTATATATACACACAAACAAGTATCATTTCCACAGTCAATATCCATTCCTCCAAGATGTCTCTTGAGTTCATTTTGTCCATGACTGCGAGTTCTATCTAGGTGTCTTCCAGAGCAGGAGGGCTGGTTGCAAGCAGCATCAGGAGCTCACAACTGCTGCATCTGTCATAGTCCATACTCATTGTCCATGGTTAAGTTCACCTCTTGATCACAAGCCCATCAGTATGTTGTGTCTCTTTCCTGATGACATAAGCTATCATTGGCCCACTGAGCCAGAAATAATTCAGCCTATGTTGTCAGCCCACATCCACTTTAGAGACTTCATTCTTGGCTGCCCAATGCACTTGTTCATTGTTGCAATGTATTTCAATAACCTGACTTTTGGGTATATGTGCATCTACATGGCATGCTTTTACAGCCAGCTTCTCTACCCAGGCAGAGATGTCTTGCCAGAATTCAGCAGCCCAGGTGGCTTTACCTCTGTGCTGCCTATAGGTCTTTTTCCATAGTTCTAGCCATCCCTACAGAGCATTTGCTACCATCCACAAGTCTGTGTACAGCTAGAGCATTGGCCACTTCTTTTGTTCATTAATACTCAAAGCCAGCTGGATAGCATTCAGCTCTGCAACCTGATTTGATCTGCCTTGTCTCTCAATAGCTTCTGTGACTCACCACAGAGGACTCCATACAGCAGCTTTCCATTTTCCATGTAGCCCTACAATATGACAGGAACTATCAGTGAAGAGACGATAACACTTTTCTTTTTCAGGTAGCTAATTTATGGTAGGGCATCCTCAGCATGTGTCACCTTTTCCTCCTCTGATGTTAGTATGAAATTTTCACCTTTGGTCTAGTTTGTGATTACTTCCAAGATCCCTGTGTAATCAAGGTATCCTGTTCAAGCTTGCTGTGCAATCAGCATGACCCACTTACTCCGCATAACCTCAGTGGCTTGATGTGTGGAAGGGATTTTCCCTTTGAACATTCAGCCCAGCATGGGATGCCAGGAGGAGCTGTGCTTTGGTGCCAATCATTTCTTAAGAAGCTTGAACCCCTTTATAATATTCAGTTATAATGCCTGTAGCCCTT
Source organism: Pycnonotus jocosus (assembly GCA_013400435.1). Classification (NCBI taxonomy): domain Eukaryota; kingdom Metazoa; phylum Chordata; class Aves; order Passeriformes; family Pycnonotidae; genus Pycnonotus; species Pycnonotus jocosus. The sequence goes on along the minus strand of VWYP01029194.1, from coordinate 27,103 downwards.
TTTCAGTAGGAGTGTAACAGGCTTCAGATCCTTTGTATCCCAGATTCCTGAACCCCAGGAATCATCATTGAGTCTCCCCAGGTACCGTTTGCCAGAAACTCCAGGAAGAACTAATTTCCTTAGCTGTAGTGTAGACCCTGTTTTTCACATCTTGTCCAGTCCTGACTCACCAAGGGCTACTGCATGAACAGTCTTCTGTTTCATTTATTCAAAAGCCTTTTTGTTGTTCAGGACCGCACTTTTAAAATCATTCTCCTTCTGAGTCATATGATAGAGAGAATTTATGATTGGACTGTTGTCCTGGGTTGTAGTATAGACTTGCACAGTGTATTCTGTCACCACCTCCATGAACTGTTGAATCCAAATGTTGAAGCAGTATCTCTCCGGGTCCCCTCTTCCTGGGCCATTCTCTGTTAATGGCTTCTCTAGCACCGCCCCTCCCTCTAGTTGATGTGCTGTTAACGACNAACTGTATTCTGGAATATGCATCTTCCAAAATCCCACATTGCCTAGGAAAGTCTGTACTTCCTTCTTGCTGGTTGTTGAGGATGTAGCTGCTGTTTTGTTGACCATATCCATGGCAATCTGGTGATGTTCATCTTGGCATTTTATTCCTAAAATCTGAGTTTCCTGGGCAGGTCTCTTGACTTGACTTTGCTTTATGGCAAAACGGACCTCCAAGACAATTTGAGTTATCTTCTCCCCTTTCTCAAAAACTTCTGCTGTGTTGCCCCACAAGATGATGTAATCAATATATTTCAAGTGGTCTGGAGCCTCACCTTTTTCCAGTGAAATCTTGCTTTGTATAGCAGCAACTCTAGTCCATACTGGCGGGGCATGGGACTCCTCTCTAACTTGCTCAAGGTTTTCGAATTTGTCTGCAGTCTTGAATAGCCAAGGCACAGGTCATTAGGGAGGGGAAATGATGATCTTCATATTGTTGGAGTCAGATAGTTGTTTGAAGAATGATTTGTTCTCCTTTCACTGACGTTGTTGCCAATGAGTTGGCATACAATGATGGTGTATGCTGTACAAATTTCTCCCATGTGGATTGTGTACATTGGACCTCATCTGGATCTACGGGGGGCTGATTGTTATTTGAATCCCTATAGATTGCCTTCAGCACAGCTAATTCTCTTATGTACTGGATACCTTTTTCCATGGTGTTCCACCTGCTTGGGTACAGTACTAGGTCATCCTTGAGAAAATACCTTTCCTTCATGCTTGACAGGAGTTGCCTCCAGAGGCTGAGAGTTTCTGTCTTCTTCCCAATCCCCTTGCCAATGTTGACATCCCAAGTCAGGGATCTCAGTTGCTTGGCTTCACTACCATCTACTTTCGTATCACAGGCAGCCATATCCCAGCATCAGAGCAGCTAAGTCACTAGGGCCTCACCTGACTGATGGCTGAAATTTTTTTTGCATATCTCACAGCTCACCTGGAAATAGATTATTTCTCGCCCTGCCTGTTAATCCTGTTGTGTGGGCTCTCCTTCCTCTTTGTCCTTCACTAAGTGAACTAATTTTGTCTTTGATTTCTTTTTCTATATAGGGGCGACTGCTACTGGCACAGGTTGTTCCTCTGGTTCAGCTGCAATTTGAGCGGCCACAGCGCCTGTCAGTCTTCTTTCCTCCTCTTCCCCCTGAGACTGCTGTCTAGTATTGCAGAATGTCCAATAAATAGTAGCCAAGACTTAATATGTTGCAAAACTTCACACCTCCCTGGAATTGCCACAGCATTTTTCTGTCAAGTATTCTGTTACTTTACCAGGATCCTGTTCAGGAGTGAAGTTCCAAACTACTGGAGCAGAATAATCCTTCAAAAGCTGGCCCATTTTCTCCCACTTTCCATGTCACTCATGACTATACATCCTCGGGACACATCTCTGAATAACCTCTCTAGAAAACTCCTTCACTATAAATGTGGTGTAAACTGAGAAGACCTGGCAGGCTTAACACCAAGAATATTATTTCCTTAGCATCCGAATGGAGTTCAGAATCTTAGACTGTAGCAGGCTGAAGGGGGTGGAAAAGGCCAGGAAAAGCAGGTGAAAAACTGCGGAAAATTGTCCTCACCCGTTCCCCCCCACAGTGTGTATGATTAGTAAACATGCAAAGGTAGTGCCCAAGGCAAGAGTAGGAGAGTAACAGTCATTATACATCCCAAATGATCATCATTGCCCTTGACATTATCATGTCATAAACTGAGATCCCTCAGTATATCAGCAAAGAAATCCTGATCCCTCTTACTACTCTGAAATACATCATAAGAAGCACAGGAATAAGGTATACATACAGGATTAGGTACCACTACCACATGAACAGACCAAGCAACATTGCAACCATTGGCTCCATACTTGAAACAAAAAATGCCTAGATCAAATTTGTTTGCAACCTGCTCTGGGAAGTCTGTTATCTCAACCCATTGTGCCTCACATCAGACACCAAAGATTGTTGTGGCTTAGGAATAGTACTCCCTAATTTAGTGTTCCCACTGACACGCTCCAAATCATGCTGCTGCTCACTCACATTTTCTCTTTCCCTGTGTCTGTTTGGAGAGGGGAATTGGAGGTACAAAAGGTAAAGATCACACATTAAGAACAATTTACTGGAAACAGCAACAATGTTAATAATAAAAAGCATACAAAAGAGAGAATGATGCACTGGCAAAAATGCTCACCATGAAGCTCCACCTCATTACAGCCATGCCACCCCGACCTCTCCCTGTGCCTTGGAACTGGTGCCACCTAACCACTCCCTCCAGCTCAGAACCAGCACCACGCGTACTCAACCAGAAGGAGCCCCTTCTCTTCGGAAGATACTCTACCCCACTTTTGGCAATGGCATGAAGTAGTGTAGAGTAATCTCTGGGTCCTAGCCACACCCCTCTTTGCTATTGCAACAATTAACCTTATCCCAGCCTGAACAAAAAGACCCAGGATTCTCCTCTTTTGCCAAGACACCTAGGATATTCCGCTTCTGCAGCAGAATCTGGGAGGGTTTAAACTTCTGAATTTAAAACAAAAGCAAAATCTGTGTATGAAAACTAGGAGTTCTTGATTAAGCATCTTGTTTTCCCTTACAGATACTGTACGAGAAACAACTGCAGCTCAACAAGCACTGTTGGTGGCTAAAAACATTGACTTATTTCCAACAAATCATGAACGTTTTACTGAAGGGAATATAGATGTGTGGTGGATTGTTCATGATGGTGGTATGCTGATGTTGCTGCCTTTTCTCCTTCGACAGCACAAGGCAAGGACAACAGAAAATGGCTGGGTTTTAATTTTCTAGCACTAGATGGTTCTAAGCATGTCTAATTAAATACTCCTTCACCTTGTTCAAATTGTTTATGGTAATAACAACCACAGTGTTACAAACTGTTATTATGCATCTTTTTGGTAGGTTTGGAGAAAATGTAAAATGCGTATCTTCACCGTTGCTCAAATGGATGATAATAGCATTCAAATGAAGAAGGATCTTCAGATGTTCTTATACCACCTTAGACTGAATGCTCAAGTGGAAGTTGTTGAAATGGTTTGTTCCTACATATTTTTAAGTTGCAACTGGGACTAAACTTAAGAAAGCAGATTTAGTTTTTTTTAATTAAAGGGATATTAGGCCAAATATAGAAATTGAAAGATTGCAGTCCCACAAAGAACAAGAAGTTAAGAATCATTATGTTACCATGTTACAATGCTAGTGTATGTGGTGGTGAGTTTAATGGGTTTGTCAAGTAGAGTTTGAGATGTTTTGTGTGTTAATTCTTACTTTATTTATAAGGACTAGTTCATAGAGCTGGTTCATTCAGGAAGGAAAAAGCTTGAATTTTTAGCAAACAGTGAAATGGAAGGCTGAATGTTCTTAATGTAATAAGCTATGACATATAGTATGAGACAGGATGGACTTGTCTATGTGTCCAACTGCTGTAAGAATACCTCTCTGGAGTAAGGAATCCCTAGGTTCAAATGAGAATTGTTCTTGGCATCACCAGCCTCAGCCAGTACTGAACAGCAGGACAGTATAGCTACAGTTTCACAAGTTAAGGTAGTGACAAAATGAATTTTGTAAGTTTTTTCCTTTTTTAAATATGGGTCATAAACTGTTTAGGGGAAAGGACAAAAGCTATACTCTGTCTAGGCCCACTTTTTTTTGGAAACTAAGGATGTAATTTCCAGCACTAAAAGATGACTTAGTGTAATGTCTAAAGTAAGACTCATGGGGAAAAAATAAAAACTAACCAAAACTTTTATTCATTCTGAAGTGGGATGAAGATGAGTAAACTGGTTCAAAACTTCTACCACCACTAGTTTTTAGAATCACCAGAACTTATTAAAAGGTTTATCATGCTAATCAATCATAAAACAATTTTAAGATTTTTTTTTAATTACTTATGAAAAAAATTACTTGTGAAAAAATTACTGTTTTTTGCTTAGACTTCTAAACATTTACATCTCAAATGCTGTGGCTTGTACAATTGAAAGAACACAGAGTGCCATGAAAAGGCTCAGCCTTCATTGAATTTTGAGCAGAAGACAGTATAGAGAGTTGTGCTTGTTTCAGCTGGGGTAGAGTTAATTTTCTTCATGGTGGGTGGTGTGCGACTGTGTTTTGGATTTGTGCTGAGCACAGGGTTGATAATATCGAGAAGTTGCTATTGTGAAGCAGGGCTTACATAGAGCCAAGACCTTTTCTGCTTTTCATACTGCCACAGTGGCAAGGAAGTTGGGCAAGGCTGGGAGGTGACACAGTTGGGACAGGTGTCCCAAACTGACAAAAGGGATATTCCAGACCATATGAGATCATGCTCAGTATATAAGTTGGTGAGAAGAGGGAAGAAGGGGGGAATCTTTGAGAATGATGCTGTTTGTCTTCCCAAGTAACCATTATGCATGATGGAGACCTGTCCATGGCAAGCAGTGAATTAATTATTTGTTTTGCTTTGCTTGTGTGCACAATTTTTGCTTTTCTTATTAAACTGTCTTTATCTCAACCCATGATTCTCTAGCTTTTGTTCTTCTGATTCTCTCCCAAATCCACTTGTCGGGGAGTGAGAGTCTGCATGGGCCTTGGTTGCTGGCTGGGGTTAAACCACTATAGAAACACTTTTTTTTTTTTTTTT
>VWYP01029194.1:5766-21772 GCA_013400435.1 Pycnonotus jocosus | reverse complement strand
TGAGAATCTTCCAGAGGATAAGAGATATGTTACAAGTCAGTGACAACACAGGTGACCTCTATAGATTTTTATGTTTTATTTTAGTTTTGAGCCAATATGAGAATATATGAGAATGAATTTCTTGCTAATGGTTTCTGTTTATGAACATTTGTCATTGATGAAAGGATAATGTGTTATTTGTGCCTAACAGTTACAGTTTTGAAGAAAACAAGTATACACACATCCTTAGGTGGCAGCAATGCAGACTCAGTTAAAATAAGTCCTTTCAATTCTCACTTCTCCTAGTTGGAACAGAATAGTGGAAAGTCTGTTATAAGTGCCTAAAATGTAGATAAAACCAAATAATATTGTTACACTAGGAGAGTTCACTGTATGAAATTGCTATTTGAAGATTAGTTTTTAAGGATGAGGACAGAAGTGATTGATCAATTATATGTTTAGGATTACTCTAATGCTATGAATACATCCAGGACCACCAAATGAATACAGGTATGAGAGATACACTTTCTAAATGTTGTTTTTCTAAATAGTACTTTTCTTCTGGTGTTTCTAATGCAAATTTCTTTTGCAGTTTGAAAATGATATTTCTGCATTCACATATGAGAAGACACTTATGATGGAACAGCGATCTCAGATGCTAAAACAGATGCAGCTATCAAAGAATGAAAGAGAAAGGGAGGTAGGAACTTCTACTTGACAGGATGTTCTGTGAAAAATCTGAAAGTGCTATCTTTTGGCTGTGGCTTCTAATCAGTTCCTAACTAGTCAAAAACTTTCATAACTGCATTGTGTTTCTCTGCAACCAGTTTTAATTGCAATGTTCAAGTCATGTGGAGAAAGAAATAATTTTTTATTTAAACAGATTTTTTGAGTTTTCCTGTTTTTGTAGCATGCAAATGTTGATTAGCAAAATATTTGAGCATTAATGTGGAATACATTCAGAGCCTTTCCAAACTTAAGATCAGTAGCTAAGGTTCATGATTATGCAGTTAGACTGGTTATCTGTGATTGTGATTTGGTCTTAGGATCATAGAATCATTTAGGTTGAAAAAGACCTTTAAGTGGGACCACTAACCTAACTCTGCCAAATCCACCACTAAACCATGTCCCTGAGTGCCATATCTACTGTTGTTTAAATACCTCCAGCGACTCAACTTCAGCCACCTCCCTGGACAGCCCATTCAAATGCTTGATAACCCTATCCATGAAGAAATTTTTCTTAATGTCCAATCTAAACATTCTCTGGTACTACTTAAGGCCCTTTCCTCTTGTCCTGACTGGGGAAAAGAGACCAACCCCCACCTCACTACTACTGTCTTCCAGTTGAATAGAGTGAGAAAGTCCTTCCTGAGCCTCCTTTTCTCCATGCTAGAAAGCCCTACCTCCTTCAGCCACTCCTCATATGACTTACAAATACACCATATTACACAATATAATACAAATTTGTTCAAATCACACTGGCTGTGTTTTAGTTTCTGCATTATTTTGAACGTTTTATGAATCAACTTTTTTTTTTGGAACCAAAATTAGGCCAACAAACTATAATCCTGTAATATCAAGATGGAAATGTTGGTTTTGCTGCTCCCCTGTCCTCACTATTTTGTATATTGTAGCAACAAGCTTCATTCAGCTTTATTTTTATGAATATTTGTAACTTATAAGTCCTTTTCTTTTGGATTGTCCTTCTACCCCCTCATCTATTTTACACTCTTTCGGTATTATCGAGACATTTTAGTAATGTAGAAGATAGTGAATGCTCTGGCTTTGCCATCACATAAATGATTTCCATCCCATGGCAAACAAGAGAACTGTACTGTGTTTAATAGCTTATTTGTAAAACAACTAGCTTTTTTTCTTGTGGCTTTTTTTTTTTTTTTTTTTGGTGTTAATCGTAAAAGTCCGAACAGTTTGGGGGTTTTAAGGGGTTTTTTTCCTTTTGTTTTTCCTCTTCTCTCTATTCATTTTTTCACCTCATAGAATTTTTAAAGTATCCTAATGATGCCTACTATTGTTACAGTTTATTGCTGTAAATGCTCCTTCTTACCCATGTCATGGTAGTTTTCTTTCAATTTGAGCCTAACATCTTTCCAGTAAAAAAACAAACTTTTCTATACATCATATTTAGTTTTATTGTTTCTTCACTGAACAGTAGTAACAGTAACAGTTTTTCCAGTGGAGTTTGAATGATTTATCTATTGTAGATGTTGAAGGATTTAACTTTCACATGATTAGTAGAGCTAGCACTCTGTATTCTATAGCACATAAATTGCATAGGAGATGAAAGAATTTTTTCTCAGCTCTGAGCTGGTTGGAATCTGGACTATACTTCAGAGTATTGTTTGCTTGGAAGTTTTTACTTCTTTCTGTTCCCTCCATATAATTTTCTTTCTTTATTGCTCACTTTTATCTGAACTTTACCATCACCATTAAAGCATCAATTTCTTCCTTCTTATCAGGCAGGGTGAAATCGGAGACATTCAAAATACCACTGAATTTATTTCATGGTCTGAAGTAAAATCTTTGATAATTCCAAGAACCTCTAGTACTTACTGCCTTTTTCAAAAATAAAAGTAATATTTATTTATTGTTTCTGATTATGGTATCTAAATCTACCTTGTTCTTTTGTATTTTCATAAGAAAATGTGGTTTATGCATGTCTTCACTTCCTCTGGAGCTACAAGATTAGTATATGCACTCAGTGTGCCCAGCCCATTCTTGCTTTGATCATCTTTTCTTAAATGAGCTGAACCACTTTTCAATTTTTTGCTGATGTCCAAAACATTTCTTTTATTAGTATCACTAGTTCAAATTAGCATTGCTTTTCTTTTTAATATCTGCCTCCAGGCATTCAAATATAACCTGGTATTCCAGCTTTGAACAGTGAGTGTATTTTGGTTTCCTGTTACCACCAAGATTAATACTTTAACCTCACTTCTGTGTGTGTACACCTTCTAATGACGGTCAGATCTTCCCAAAGAAGAGAATTTGGTTGTGTACAGTGTTCATTTGCTGTTTCAGTCATAGGGATGCTTTTATCTGTAAGCAATCACCCTCACCCTCCCTTCTCCTGTCACTTTTTTAAAACATAATAACTGATTTCATCTTGCCTCTGGGTTTTCTTGTAGAACTGGGGATCGAGAACTCACCAGATTTTTGTTTACTTTTTTGGAAAACTTTGTCAATTTGCTTCTATTTGAGTGTAAATATAATATGTGCCTGCAAAGCATAACAAAGGCAGCTTAGGTATAACTGGCAAACATGTATTTATTTGACTTAGTTATACTGCTACAGAAGGGAAAGAAAATGTAGAGCCTCGTTTACTTTCTTGCTTCCCTTTTTGGTGGTTGGCTTCTTTCTCTGGCTAATCCTCACTCCGGACTCTTTGGCTTCTTTCTCTGGCTAATCCTCACTCAGGACTCTCAGGCAAGGCAGTGATAATTGGATCTGTGAGAAAGTAATAATCCTTTCCACCACAAAATTGTGTTGGGTTGTGCTGTTAAGTGAGATTGTCAAAAATTTGGGTTCATGCAGGTGAGGAGCACAATTATAGTATGTGAATCATTAGATTTTTAGGTTTTTACTGTTGAAAAGTAGCTTTCTCGCATGCTTTAAATTTTTTTCATGCTTTTGATTATAATTGAGTGAAAAATCCATCTGAATATATACATATATGAAACGATGTGACCCTCAAAAACAAGTGAATATTTGAGCTCCCCATAGAGACTGAAGGACTCAATTGGCTTCATATTTTCACAAATGTATGTAAAGGGATTTCATAACTAACTACTGAACATTTAAAAAAGAGCCTTACAGGCTGATATCACATCTCATCTATTAAAGTGAAGAATAATATGATAACTGCTTTTTTCTGTAGACTTTTTTTTGGTCATTGATAACGTCTTTGTCCCAGATTCAGAGCATCACAGATGAGTCTCGAGGCTCAATTAGAAGAAAAAGCTACTCCAGTCCATTGTCCATTGTCCAAGATGCTCAGGCACTGCTGACTAATGATTATCAAGAGGAAGAGGTAGTTTGACATAGTGCTGACCATGACTAGACATATTTTTCATTGCAACACTTCAAGTAACACTATTGCAAACTGAACTACACATGAACAACTTAATCATTCATTGTTATAGAACAGTTTTAATATTTTTTTCTAAATTCATTATCTTACCCTGTATTTCTTGTCTCTAGGTGATGCTTCTGTGACATGAACTATATTCTCTTTCTCACACTTATTTTCCATGAAAGAAACACATTTCTGAGACTGCCTGTTTTCTTAAGAGCCAGAAGCAAGGTGTTACATTAGTAAACGTATTCCATGCTTTCACAGACCATTGACTTCCTTTATAGTTCGTCTACTGAAGTACTGAAGATTCTCAGAGATCATATTGATATCCTAGGTATTCTAAGGAGCAAAAGCTATTATTGACCCATATGTGTCATTACTGCATTATGTGTGGTGACATTGAAAGGAAATACACTGATGTAATCAATGAGTCTAGTGTGCACTTGAAGTGTTGCTCATATGTAAAATGTGTAGCCTAGTTTGTAGAAGTGCTATATAACTTTGTATTCCATTTCGTCATAGAGTGACAGAGCAGCATGTTGTGTTTCATTAGTTGAATTAAGTATCAAAATAGCACTAACAAAAATGTCCTTTTGCATTTTTATAAACATGTGTTATAGGTCTAGAATTTCTCTTGGTCTCTCTGTCTTTCTAAAAATGGTAAACATTCTTCCATTGAAGCATAATTGTACTGAACTCATCTTACAGTTGTTCCTTTGAAATTTTAGTTCACTGGATACTGCTGCATGGTATTTACAATATTGGCATGTATTTGTTAGCTTTTTTAATTCTCATGAGAGAACTGTATTCACAGTTACTTCTGATTTTAGTTTTGACTCATCATTTAATCATTTGTCAACACAGGAAGACCATACTAAGAGATATTTATGTGAACTTCAGAACTGAATTTCAGAATTTGAGAATCCTGAAGGATAGGGACTAGGAAGTAATTTAGGGAATATACCAAAGCTCAAAGGCGTTTTAAACCACCTGCAATTACAGTTTATGAACCAGTAGAGGATTTGCTTTTCTGAGAACAAAAGTAGTATTCTCATCTGCTTGGATTTTATTCATGATTTTTATTGACTTGCATGAAATTCTTAATTACCAGGTATATGGAGGGACCATGACCATGTCTAAAATGTGAATAACTGACGTTCCCAAATGGAACAGAAGCTTTAACTCATGATTTAACAAGTCTCTGAATAGCTTTCAGAACTGTCAAATATCTTAAGCAAAAAGCAAAAGGAAAAAAGAAATACTACATCCAAAATAGAAAGCTCCAAAGTACAAAAAGAATCCTGCCCCCAAATACCAATTCACTTATAATTTTCAGAGTCTAAGGTACTGTATTTGTGTTGTATTTGATGGAAATAGAGAAGCCTATGGACAAACGATTATGAGGGAAAGTAAGTAAATAATGTGTTAAATATTTAATCTCTTTTTTCTTTCAAGGAATCAAGGTGAACAGAAAGTAGAAAACACAATATTCTTCCTACATGCCTATGCGCTTATATGTTCTTGAAGCTGATTTGAGTTTCTACTATTTAAAGGGAAGAGAAGGCCTCTTCATGGCTAGATTGGTTGAATTTGTTATGTAATATGCTCTTGCAGGCATAAATAATCTAATATAAAAATCTATAGCTAGCCTTCAATTCAGCCAGTCCCATACTGGCATCATGAGAGTCATGTCGTTCAGCTAAAGGCATGTGAAATGGACAATGCTTACAACAATATCTGAGAAAATAATGTAACTCATCAACAATGAGATAACTGGCTTTCGAGTTTTTCATTGTCAAAACACCCTGGTGTTAATAAAGTATTCTCTAGTGGAATTCAACCTCACTTTAGTTCATTACAAAAGTAATGTTCCAGGCAAGATGTAGTCTTGCAAATATAAGCAAATAAGAACATTTTTACAAGCAATTTCACTTCATTCTGAAGTCACAGTAGTCTCATATTTGCTCTCAAATTAAGGTGCATTTTTCTTTAGCTTTTTTTCATTCTGCTGCTGTGGAACTCCTTTTCAAGATTTTAATAGCAGGTAATTTACAAATGCTGGTTTTGGCTGAATTTGGGTTGATTATTTGTTTTGTGGCCAGGCCCAGCTTATCCATGATAAAAACACTGCCTCACGCTCTGCTCCAGCAGTTGAAGCAAGTGTGGCTGCTGCTGTGCCAGAGAAAGTGCAAATGACCTGGACTAAAGAAAAGTTTGTAGCAGAAAAACATAAAAACAAGGATTCAAATGTGTCTGGCTTTAAAGATATTTTCAACATGAAGCCGTAAGTATGCATGTGGTATTTTGAGCTTTTTATTTCATTGTGTGTATTTTATTGGGGGTAGGGTGTTGGTGGGGATTAGTTGGTTGTTTTATCTAGATTTTGGTTTTTTAAGAGATTCTGCATTATTTAAAATTGAATACTTTTCATGTGCTTAAATTGCATCCTTGTAAAAATAGCATGGACTTGGGTGGAATGACTGTCAAGAGTCATTCATAAGAAGGTTGTGATTGAAGTTTAAATATGACAGACTTCAAGCTGTAAACTCAACTTCTGGATTGTACCAGAAAACATATATGTTAAAAAGCTTAATGATAACTTTTTCTTTCTTCCTGTGGGTGAAAAATTAGTGTATATGTCCCTGTATTTTTGTTGCATTTAGTATTAGAGGGAGTCCCAAAGAAGCAGATAGTCTTTCAGGACATTTAGCTTATATTTTTGATTTGCGTGCATGTTTTTTGGGTGTGGGGGGGTGTTTTGTTGGGAAGAGAGGAGGGTTGGGTTTTCTTGTTTGGTTTTTTTAAATGGACATTCAGCTCTCATCCTGTAAATTAAAGAAATATAAAACTTGTGTAAATATACTTGTCTTGCTATAGTAAGTATTTCCTGTTTAAATATTCCTTAATGTCTTTTTCTTAAATAGGTAAGAGCTACTCCTTGCATCAAACCAATGGAGTAGACACAAAAACAATGACAGGGGGAAATCAGCTTGTTTGTTTCCTCGTGTTGTGATTTTAAGTACTCACATGCATCTTTTCTTAGTTCTAGAAGAATGCGCTTAGAAGCATAGCTGAAATTATTTTCTGCACATGACCAAACCAAAACTGGATGTCAAGGGAAATCTTAATATCTAAATGAAACACATCTTAAATCTAGGACTTGTAGGCAATGCAGTTAGAAAGCATATTTAAAATTAGTACCTTAGAGTCCTAAGATGTTTTGTGGATTTGCTTTGAGTTCTTTAGAAACAGTTTGCCTTCTGCACATTCCAAAAATTATGGTGCTCGTGCTCTAAAGCATTGTCCTGGACTGCATTACACTCTAATCATTAGGGGTTTTTTTAATTTATATATTTGAAATATTTCTTATTACTGTTTTGGAATTGTGCCAAGACACTGATTTCAGCTATTATTATTTTAAAACTACTGTGTGTAGTTGGGTAGAAATTACAATTCAAACTTGGTATGCCTGTACAGTATATTAATATTGTTGACTTTAAAATGTACCTGATGCCATAATTTTTTTTTCTACGCATTTGCTTCCCTTTCACATAGAGAATGGGGAAATCTGTAAGTCTAAATTTCACGTCACTTAAACAACATAGGCTAGGTTCCCTGGTTCTTGTGATCTTGTACATTGTGTGCATGCTCCTAAACCGTAATTTGCAATGCGTGTATCCCTTTGTTCCTTGTTTAATATACTGTGATTTAGCACATCACTAAAAAAATATTAATCATTGTGACTTGTTAATGTTCTCTTATATATGATCAACTTTCTAATCAAGGTAAGTCATAAAATATGTGTTATAGTTTCTGTAAGAATATAAAATATGACAGTACTTCTCTGCACCAGCATAATATTTAGTGTTCTAATTAACTACATTATAAAAATGAATATATTTTTATTCTGGAAGAATAGCCTCCTGTTGTGTTATAACTACTGGGACAATAGGAAATATTTGTTCACAAAGGGAATGTTCGTGTTTCATCAAAAGTCAGTTTTTGCCTGCCTTCTACCAAGCATGTGTAGAAATAAGTTCAGACATACATTGGATATGACAGCACACAAAAATGGAATACTACATCTCTTGAGTGGAACTCATTTGAATGCTCTGCTTTTTTTTCAGAGTTCAGGATTTTCTTAATTATATCTACTTAACAAATGGAGCTTCTTATGAAAATTTTGGAAGTTTATTTTGTCTACTGTGTATGATTTCAGTTCTAACAATACTTGAAGGATAAGTGATGTCAGCCACAGGTTTTTTTTACACAATATGAGCCTTTGTTTCAGTTCTAAATTTTTGCCCACTCTGTCACAAAGTCACACCCTGTATTTTATTTTTAGTTTAATGATGTTTCAGTTTTAATATGTATACATCTCAGTTATGGAATCCTGCCTCTCTTCATAGTTCGTTTGGTCTTCTCAAAATGCAGTTCTGCTTCTAAAAAACAGAACTTCAAGCATTTCTTTGTTCCATATATAGTTTTTTGTACAGTTGGTTCTTAGGATAGATGGCCACCACAATAGAAAATCCCCCAGGAGGGACTGATAAACTCAGTTTTAGAAATGTCATTCTCTTGTAGGAGGAAGATGGGAGGTGGCAGAGCATGAAGAATCAATTTAATTGATAGGGCTGATTTCCACTGGCCACTAAATTTCAGATCAGATGCCTTTTAACTATTAAAACAAACAAACAAATGAAAAAAAACCTCCAAAAAAATAATTTTAGGCAGCAGATCCTTTGGATAAATGGACTAAGGTAGAGTTTGAATATTTTGGTCACACTGTAGCATATGACTCATTTCCAGCCTTGGCTAACTTTACACAGATAGCTGTTTCTCAGGAACTGTAAGGAAACTATTATTTTATTTTGTTCTGAAAAATCACTAAACCATACAAGAGAAATACTAAAGTAAGGACATTTTAAAAATCCTAGCAGCTTTTTCTTCTTGTGCACAAATCTACAACAATTGTGGAATCTCTTCAGACACTCAATAGAATACTCAGGGTCTGGCCTTGGCAAGACAGACCCTAGTTACCTGCCCTGCCTGAGGGAATGCTTCCAATGTGCTCTGTGCAAATGGTTTGTCCCAGTTCCTTCCCCCCTCCTCAATGCCCTTGGTCCTTGGTTCCTCCCCTCCTCGGTGTGTCTCCATTGCTTATGGGACAATGCCCTTACCTGCCCTTTGACCCACCCCCATACCTCAAGGTATGTGAGACCCTGTACTTAAGAGGATACTGGGATTCTGTCTCTTTGGCTCTGGGCCCCCTTTGGCTCCTGCAAATAAACCTGGCTGCTGGAATTGACCTGGGGTCAGGGCCTTCTCTTCTAGCTGAGCTAGCCACGCGACGCGTGTGGATGTGGTAGCGGACCCCCTGCCTGAGAATTCCCAAGGGGCTTTTCTCTAAGAGAGGCTTTTTGGGCTCAAGCTTCAGCACCACTCCTTAAAGACACATGGCTACAAATTGTATTTGTAGATGCAACAAGGAAATTAGTAGGAAATTTTGATAATGTAAAGGGGTAAGCTCGATTTCAGTTCACTGCATACTGCCTTACTGTTACAAAATGAAAAGCTAGCATTTTTTTTTTAATTCTAGTGTAAATAGTGTTTCTGAATTTTCTTCACTGGCTTACAGAATTTTGTAATGTTTCCAAAGGACTAAGAGTAAAATCTTGTACTGTACAACATAAATACTCTGATCTTTCCATTGCATTCCTGTAATTTCATTGTTTGGAAATTCTTGTATAAATCCAGTTACTTTTTTATAGAAGTCATTGTCCTGGGTATTTAGGGTAAATTTGGAATAAATGGGATTCTTAGTGGTTCTTGTCTGATCTTTAATATCTATTGAAACAAAAGTTTTGATTCATCTGGGTAAAGGATAATTGACAACTGAAAGATTTCTGCATTATGGCAATTTACTTAGAACTGCTTGAATTTCACAGTTAAATTTTTTTGTCAAAGATATTGCATTTTATTTATTTTTTAATATGTATAAATTCTAGTGTCTATGAAAATAGCTTGTTTTACATACTTATAATTTCAAATAAATAATGTATTATTCAATTACATAAGTATTATGACAATGCTTAAAAATGTTTCTTTGCATGCTAGGAATCAGTCAAACGTGAGAAGAATGCACACTGCTGTGAAGCTCAACGGAGTAGTGCTTAATAAATCACAGCATGCTCAGCTCGTTCTCCTGAATATGCCTGGACCTCCTAAAAACAGAAAAGGGGATGAAAACTGTATCCTCTGCTGTATTGATTCAATATTTCTTGAAACCGAGAATTTAATTTTTGTGATTCTGCCATTATCTGTTGGGATAACCATTAGTAAGTGTGGTAAGCATAAGTCTGCCTTTAAGAAAATGACACAAAGAGAGTTAAAAAATAAAAGATAAAATCTTGATAGTGGGGGAGGGAGGGATGTTATTGATATAAAGGATTTCTTAACTTTAAACTGATTTTAAAGTTTCCTATTCTTATTTTTCCTATTCCTACTCACTACAGGTGAGTAGGGCAAAATTAGGAATATTCCCCTAGTTAGGCCTCACTTCCACTTGAATAATGAGATAACAGGACAATAAAGGGTGACACAGAAAAATTCTTTGATGAAATTTTTGAACTCTCTTTTTGCATTATATATCAGACTTTTTGAGAGATTACTAGGTATTTTGTTTCTCTTCTGAATAAATTCCTTGACCAAATGGTATTTCAGACATGGAATTTCTGGAAGTTCTGACAGAAGGTCTAGATAGAGTCCTCCTAGTCCGAGGCAGTGGACGTGAAGTAATCACCATTTATTCTTAATCTGTTTGCATGTGTTTTTCAAACACAACACACTCCCACCATAAGAAAACAAAGTTTTTTGCCATGATTTGAGCAGCTTCATTGTGTTCTACTGCATTGAAAATTAGCTGCAAGCTGAATCTTCTGATGATGTGTTCTTTTTTTCCTAATAAGATGTTATATTTAAATAATAAGCAGATTTATGTAGAAAATTAATAAATGGTGGATGGCTTAGGGTATTTATACGTAGCATATTCTGACACTTCTTAAGCTGTGGTAAAACAAAAAAATTGGTAATGCAATCACCCCTTTAAAGATATAGAAGTGTAAGCAACCTTTGATTATTTAAATCTTTGTTCTACATCTAAATAAAAGGGAAGGGTTTTAGCAAAGGTTGTCTTTTTTTTCTTACCAAAATGCTGCTATGTTGCTTCTGTTGGAATTAGTCATGGTTCAAGAATGTTCCTTCAGAGATGTATACAGCCAGTCAAATTTGTGTATGACATGCATTAGGTGTTTCCCCAAAGTTCGTTATTTGCCATACCTGTTAAAAATAACATTTCTGTATTTAAAATACTTACGTAGCTGAAATCTCCAGGTGATAGTAAACAGACAAGCTGTGTGGGTTCTTTTTTATGAGGTACTGGCAGTTACTGTTATTTTGCACGATTATACCAACGATGAAACATGAGAGCATCCAACTCATAGGAAGGATATTGTGCAGAGACTCCACCTGGTTCCAAATATAATTCAACAGTTGATAAATCACAGCAAGGTGGTTAATGAAATGCAATCTCTTATTTTCAGATATGTATATTTTGAAAATATTGTATGTGTATGCTGCTGTTTGAAATAAAATCTGCTTTTCTGAACCAAATGATCTTACAAGTGTTTTTCATTTGAAACTGTTAGTTTAGGTGATCAATAGAAACTTTTTGCTTCTCTTACAATTCTTGTTCATTTTTAGGCACTCTTTAGTTTTGTAAATATTGTTTAAGGCCTAAAGTGTATCAGAAGATTGTTCTGCTCTAAAAATAATGGGTCTATTTAAACACATAAACCATTATTTGGGGTTTTATTCTTTTTTATTCCTTTATAATACAATCAAGATGTCTGTTGCTCAGACTAGAACAGCAGTGATGCAGTGTCCAAGTCCCTGGCTAGGCTCAAGGCCAGTGTTTTTATCACAACACTCTCAAGAGAAGACAAACCTATAAACAGCAAAAGTTGAAAGCAGCCATTAATTAGCCATTAGCAAAAGCTAATAGCCACTAGAAAGACAGCCATCCTGTCCTTGTAGTTTGATGCACAGGAACAGAGGGAACATAAGGTAATCAGGTGGCCTGATGAGTTAAAAAGACTACTGGGATACATTAAAAGGCACTTGGAAAGGCACTGCACACTAGAATGCGCCCCATCCCTCTATACCACTGGGTGGGATTGCAGCTGTATGCCTTGGGTTACGAATAGGTTTATGCACAGGCACTCAGAGGTACCTTGGTGGTGCACCAAAGACGCTCTAGGGGCTCTTAAGTACAATGAAAGGCACAAAGAGGCCCTGTGGACAGATCTGGATGTTCTAGATTTGCACAGTATTTCAATTGAATTAAAAAACCTTCTCAGACCAGTGAGGAGAAGAAAAACATCAGCAGATGCCCCTACTGCACTCCAGAGGTCTCTAAGCTTTTCATGGGACATATTAAAAGGCATTCCATTAGCTGTGGTGCTAATGGAAGGGCCATCAGCAGACATTTATAGACAACTGTAGAAAGCTCATAGTAAAAGGAATAATAAAAATTTAGTTTAGAGGTAGGCTTTCAGAGACATCTGAGACCTACCAAAAGCTCTATGAGTTCCCTTAGATGCAAGGCAAGACTGACAGAAGTGTCTGGGCACACCAGAAGGCATTGGATAAACCTGAGGCAGTGGTAGAAAACAAACCTTCAAGCTGGAAAATACAAAACACCAACATGGACAAGAAGCTTTTGAAGATCCAATGGTGGATGGGCTTCTGAGACTTTTATATGCGCCTGTGTGTTACAAGGACCACCCATGTGTGATGGAGGAGGATGTGTGAACACTTACATGTTGGCTTAATTTTTTTGAGATTTGCTTTAGGTGCACAATATTAAGAATTATGGGCTATAAGTTATCAAACACTATGATTTAAAGTTGTGGATAGGTGAATTCACATCCAAGACTGGTCAGGGCAAAATGCCATTGAGGCCTTATTTCTGGTGATGGTTTGTTATATTTCTTAATTATCTTGTAAGAAAGAGCTACAGGACAATTTTGCACCTATTCTCACCTGCAAATTGCTGTCTCCTGCAGCCTTTAAATGTGTTAGGAAGTGAGGTAAGAATCCATTAACTGTGGCAGTAAATATAGAACATGGATCTGACAGCTGCTGAACTCTTGAGGCTTTCATGCCTTTTGTTGTCAGGTAGTAAATGCAACATGATGGAGGAGGAAGTATGAGTGCACTTGGCTGTTGGGTACATAATTCTTTTGGATTTTGCTCATAGTTGCACAATATTAAACCTTATGTGTCATAAGCTATGAAACACCATGACTTGAGTGGTGAATAGGTAAATTCATATGCTGCAATGGTCTAGAGAAAAGGATTGAGCCCATCTTTGTCATTTGCTTTTTGTGGTATTTCTTAATGACTTTGTGAACTTAAGCTGAAATCATAGAGTAGGTTGTCCTATAAATTTGAGAGATGCAAAGGACAGTGGCATAGGATTTAGGTAGTGGAGCAAGTTCAGAGTTCCTGTGATGCTATGGCTCTGTATGGGCTGCCAAGGAGCATCTGGATCTTCAAAAATGAGAGCTAGAAACCCCTATAAGTCCTAGTCACTCCTGGAGCTGGTCTCTTGAGGGTGAGAGTTTAGCTGCATATGAGGCTTAGGTGGTAGAGCAAATGCAGAGCTCCAGTGTTGGTCAGCAGCTGGACTAGGCAAGTAATGTAGGTTTATTCCAAAACAGCTTCCCTCTTTCCTCACCTCAGAACTCAGTGACACTGAGTAAAATGAGACCATTATTTGCCTGAAATATGAGGGGTTTTCAGTTCTAAAAACTCTTAAAAGTATACAAATCAAAAAAGGATACAAATGGAAACAGGATTTTATTTTTGGTGGGGGTTCTGTTCTTTTTTTCCTGTATCTTTTTCAGAACCAATGCTCACAAGCATTAACACAATGCACACATGCAGGCAGGAGCAGGCCTGTGTTCTTCAGTTTAGCTTGAAAAAAATCCCTTGCAGTGTGGCAAAGCCACCAAGCAGGAATACAGGCCAAGCAGTCCCTGTTTCCAGAAGAGTGAGAATGAGGATCAGTACTGACCACACGCAAATGTAAAAGAAGTGTGTAGTACTGTAGAATATTTTCAAAAGTATGACATGAGTCAATGACAAGCACACTTTTTACTTTTCAAAACCTGCCCTTTTCAAAACTTCAAAGCTGTGCTTCTTGGCCAGGGATGCGTGAGAAGTGCTTGTACTGCATGCAGAGAGAGCTGAGAAGTGACAGCTCCAAATTGTGCAGCAAGTCTGGAGCCCCTTTAAAGCACAGGCTCTTTTGTGTAAGCAAGATCCCCTGAGGAAATGGAGCTAAGGGTAGAGCCGTGCTCGCTCCCTCTCCAAACTTGCATTGAGCAAGAGAAACAGGACACAAGTTGATACTGCAAGAGCAGCAGGCATGCACTTGCCTAGCTACTGTGATATTGGTGCTGTTGAAAGCCTGCAAGTGCAAGGTGAGGTCTGACCTGGCACTTTCTATATGGGAACAAGTGCTGGACTCTGGAGAGGGTGAGAGAACATGCTAATACCTTTAGTTGATAAGACAAACATAGCCTCAGGGTTGGTGGTTATGTTGAAAGG
This sequence comes from Pycnonotus jocosus, assembly GCA_013400435.1. Classification (NCBI taxonomy): domain Eukaryota; kingdom Metazoa; phylum Chordata; class Aves; order Passeriformes; family Pycnonotidae; genus Pycnonotus; species Pycnonotus jocosus. The sequence continues at coordinate 7,026 of VWYP01029194.1, read as the reverse complement.
CTGCCAGGAAAAGATGTGGACCAGCTGTCTGTCCTGACTCCTTTTATGTGAGAACAGTTGCTGGACATTTTCAGTGAGTTGCACTTGAGGTGAGTTTGAGTGTGTGACAGTACTTTTAGCTGGCAAGGCAAGGACATATAGCTCTCTCTGGTGGTGCTGTTGAATGGGGACAGAGTGGAGGTAAAAGCCAGCAACATCTTTTTGTCCTTTTGTCCTGCCATCTTTTGTGTGGGACCCAGTGCTGGACATTTTCAATTTTGCAGCTGGGCACTGTGAATAGTGTGAGATAGTGATGGTGCCCTTATTTTGCAAGGGAAGTGCATAGCACTAGTGTTGGTTATGGTATGAGAAGCCCTGCCAGAGGAACCTCAAGGCCAGCAACACCAACAGCTCTCTGTCCTGGCACATTTTGTGTGGGAGGAGTTACTGGGCATTTTCAGTTTTGGAGCTGGACTCCCCCAAGAATGCAAGAATATAATGGTACCTTTAGTTGACAAGGTTGAGTATATAGTGCCAGTGTTGATGGTGCTATTGGAAGGCTGCCAAGGGAAAGCGAATGCTCTTCAGAAAGCTCTTTTACATTTTTTACAAAGGGTGTTTAAAAATTTGCTGTTGTCTACTAACATTTGTATGTGCCAAGTTCAAGGGTTATCTGTGATACTACCACAGTTTATCTGAATGACACACTTTTCTTATTTTTAGTAGTTTTGTACTAAGTTTTTGTTTTAAAGTAGTGACTATTTGGTTAGGATTAATATGTTTTTAATTTAAAGTAAGGATAGATTTTTTAAAAGGAAACTGGGTATCGTATAAACTTATTTTTTGAAGAGCATAAGTTTGTTAGTTGTTATGTAGTTGTTGGTAGGCTCTTTTTACAGGTATTTTTAGAGGGTGAAATTTGAAAAGCAGCTGGCTTTGTTATTTATCTTTAGTTAAATAGTTATGATACTATAGTAAATGAGTAAAGTAATGCTTGCTATGAAAAGTCAGTGAATTCATATTATAATATTAACAACATAATTAGAATTATTAATATATTAGTAGTAACTGTCTTGAGAAATTGAGGTAATATTTTCTTAGATATCTATGTATATATGGCATTAAAGTAAAAAAAGTAAAAGAAAGGTATTAAATAGTTTAGAACTAATAACAGTTATGGAATTGTTATTCATTCTTTAGTGTTACTTATGGAAATAAAATAGAGATTGTTCTTATTTTTATAATAAAATAGTTGTATCTTTTTATCTAAATGAGAAAATT
>VWYP01029193.1:440187-485580 GCA_013400435.1 Pycnonotus jocosus | reverse complement strand
CAGCGAATGTGAAGCCATCACATAACCTTAAAATCTGGATTTGCATTGTTAGTGCCTCTTATGTAGGGAAGGGCCTTGCCCAGGACTTTCATTCTCCTTCAGGGTTAAGGGTGATGACACTAATGTTTGAGTGGAATGATGGACCAGTCTGACAGTCAGGTGCCCTGTGGAGAGACACAGAAAAGCATTGGCTGCTGGTAGTTGGCAGAGATAGTAGAAGCATCTTCATGATACTGGAGCTAAACTACATTCAATTTAAATGGTTGCTTCTCTTTCTCAGCTGGATATATTAAAGGCTTTTTCACATTGTGCTCTAATTGTAATAAACTGTGGCTGTGTATTACTCATCTCAAAATGACTCTGTTATTCAGCCTGGCAAGAAAACTTGAAATGGGTTAGATATTTTAAAATTTTTAAATATATTTTTAATTTCTTTCAGAACATAGGGGATAGAAGGAGCCTGGAAAATGAGAGATTTCCTAAGCCTTAACTGTCTTCACTCTTAGAAAAAAAAATAGGCTTATGCCACTGAAGTTCTTCCCAGTGAATGGCCCAGATGATGATGGTGGGGGAAGCCTTTCTCAGCAGGGCGGGGAAGACATAATCATGTAATCTGACATTCTTAGGCAATGGTCTTGTATTACACCATTCTGATTTGATAATGAACTATTGCTGAAATGGGGATGCAGCTCAAACTCGGTTTTTTTCCAACCACACCTTGCAGACTGGCAGTAGTGTAGTGAATCAGTTTCCAAAAGGATGCTCCTCTGTGTTTTTGGAAATTATTTCTGTTGAGCAGATAGGCTGGTTCCTGGTAGTTAGATCAAGTATGGGCAGGAACGCTGAACATTGCTGCTGCTGAACAATTTCCTTCCTCTTGAAAAGAAATAAGTGTACAGGTTGGTGTTTGTCCTTGCCCAGGACACAGTTGTTGCCCAGACCAGTGCTACTGTTCTGATGCACACCACCTCTGACAGCCCCATGTCCAAGACTTGATCCTTTGGGATTCTACTTCTGACTGGCTGTCCAAAAATAGGCTAAGGAATAAATGTTTAATTAAGGCAGGCTCCATGGAGTCCTTAGTGTGGTGGGTGTTTCTGTCTTGAAATTGCTGAATGCTGGTTCAAGACTTTTTATCAACAGCATGGCAGAAACACTGGCACTGTACCAGCACTGAGGATAAGCATTTTGGCTGAGAGCTGCCATCATTCCTAATTCACCTTCTGCGAAGCACTAGAAACTAGAAGTACCTCTCAGGAAGAGAAGTGATGGTGCATTATTTGAATACTGCTATGGACAGTAATATTTAAAGGGAAGAAGGAGGAATGAACACAATGCAAAGGGAGAATCAAGAGGACACTGTGCTGAGCAGCTCAGAATTAATTCCAAAAGGGAAGGAATTTCTAGACAGTTAAGTTTGGGGGTTCCCTGTTCCACTTTGAATCTGAAATACCAGAAAGTAGCATGTGCATGATAGGTACATGTAGGGTGTGAATTATGGATACAAGAATCACTGCAGCCTCATTTAATCCTTTGTGTGAACAATACCCATTTAGAAGTCTATTAAGATGCAATAGTGGAAGAGTATTTTTAATACTGAAAGTGTGTTTTGCCCAGAATACTTGTAGTTTTAATCAAATGCCCCGCAGTTGCTAAAAGGTTATTTTATATCAGAATAAGTACCTTTGTAAGATTAAGGTCACTTAACAAAGTAGAGGGAAGAGTAGGTGCTGTATTTCTTCCTTTGTAAAGTAATTACTACAACTTGCAATTGTTAAAGGCTGTGATCACCAGTTTTCTAATGGGAAAATTCGTTTAAGTCAATGCTTTGGCAGGTGTTCATATTTTGTGGAAAGATCCATCTTCCAGATCGCTAATGAATGGCCAAGCAAGTCTCTCGATAGTTAATAATATTGCTTAATTGCCACAGTCAGATAAAGCTGCCATCTAATTTATTGCTATTCTGAGCATCTGAACACTTGAAGAATGATAGGTCATGAGAAAACCTTATGAGGTGGGTGGTTAGTTGAAGTCATTACCTGCTATTTTATGCATTTTCTTCTCTATCAGGTGATCTTTCTAGCATTTCCCTGCTTTGGCAGAAAATCAGACATGTGGCCATACCCCCTGCTGCCCCTACTTGACTAGGCAGCTGTTTTCAAAATAATATACCTTTCCAAGACACTGCACAGCCAGGAGTTTCTTCCTGGGTTTATGTATCCGTGGTACACTGGAAAAGGATGTTGTGTTTTCCTGCATACACCAAATGAAACATAATGCATCCATAAACATGTGTCAGTCAAACCTCTGGACTCCATGGAGCTTTTCAGTGTGGATGGAGAAGCGCAGTGCTGTGCAGAGCATTCTGCAAAGGGAAAGATTGCTAATCTGAGCAATCTAATGATCAACAGAAGGCACAAATTTCACTTAGGGAATAAGTGATTTGAGGGAAAAACCTCTTTGCAGGTGCTGGAATGGATAAAGAATAGTGTGTAACTTGAAAACCTGACTCAAACTCTGTCAATCCTGCAGTAGGACAGGACTCAATCGTAGGCGAGTTTTACAAAATTTTCTTGAAGTTCCATGTTCACTTGATAAGTAGAATTCTAGGGCTCCTTATCCAGGAGTGAACAAAAGTATTCAGATTAAATACCAACAATATTAGGATTCTGCTTATCAAATCTTGTACTATGCGGTATAAAAGTACTTGATCCATGCTCAGGACCATTTCCTTAATTAATTGTCTTTATCCGAGAGTTAATGCAAAAGGGGTTCATGGGTTTTTCCACTGTATGTGTTATTAAGCTGTCTGGGGACAGCTATGGCCTTTTACAAATCTGCATCTCTCTGACAGTAGTAAATTCCCGTGTCACTGCTCAGGAGCAAGTAGACAACAGAGGTGAAAAATTATGCTAATGAATTGCAATAACCACCTCCTTTTTATGAGAGCGCTTATGCATGAGATCCTAAATCCAAAGTGTTACATTACCTTGTACAGCTTTTTATTGGTAAACTATAGCAACTAAACGCAGCTAGCAGTTAAATACAGCTTTATACTGCTGAAGAGGCTCTTCAGAACAAAGTGAAGTATATGGGTAAAATTGTTAAAGCGTTAGATAAGGTTCTCAGGTTTCCATGGTTACATGAAAATTTTTGCATTGTATCATAGATTAGGATGCATAGGATGAAGTAGCCAAAACAACTATGAAGTCCAATGCATATAAACTACATTTCCAAACCACAGTGTTGCCAAATAGAAAGACAGATAGCTCAGGATATTGGCTACTGACAAATCTATGAATCATTAGAGTCCTGAAGGAGATATAGATTATATGTGATTTGAAAGTCTGCATTATTTTGAAGTTACAGTCTTAATTTTTAAAGACAAATGAAGAAAATAAAAAGAAGAAAAAAAAACCTCAGTCATGTAAAGAGTGGAATGATTTTTTGTAAGCTTTTTCCAATATTGAAATCTGACATTTTGCTGTGAGACCTTCAACAAAGAAGGTTGATGAAACATGGATAATACATTTCATGCACTTAGGCTGGCAGCAGCACTTAAACTGGAAGCAGTTTATTCCCATGGAAACCTATTTGCACTTGGGCCAGAAGTGACTTTTTCCCCCCTCTGTTAGCTCTGCTGTTTTAGCATAATATAATTGCTGAATATTGTCAGCAAATTTGAAAAGTATTTTGAAAATGTTGAGTAGCTGAGCATATGTAAAATGGAGATGTATTCTGTGCATTTTTTTTTTGTGTAGGATGGAGGCATGTTGCTGAAAAATGCAGGGCAGCTTTTGATCTTCTATTATTTATGCCTAAAAGAAAGAAAAAAATAGTGAATTAAAATCTGTTTATCCTAAACAATTTTTTAATACAGGTGACAAAAGAACTCAAACAGTATGACAACAAAATTATAGAGTGCAAGTTTGAGAACAACAGCTGGGTCTTCATGAGACAGAGGATAGACAAAAGCTTTCCAAATGCCTACAGCACTGCCATGGGTGAGTAGAACAATTTGCTTTAGAAATTTCTCAGGCTAAAATTTTGATATTTTACCTCTGTTCTGTTTTGAGTAGGAAAGACACTCTGTGTTCTTATTTCTGGTCTGAGTCCTGACTCCCCCAACTTGTTACAGTAATGCCTCATCTTTCAAATGCTTATGTCATCACTAATTTTTAGATGGGATGAGTCCTCTAACTGCAGGATTATTTTATAAAGTCAGTCAAACCAATACTCTGATGGAGAATTTAACAGGTAACAGAGAATCAAGTGCCTAATTCTTTGCAGAACTGCAAACACTTGTGCGAAGATGACTTTAAATGGCAGGGCATGCCTTTCAAGTCAGAGCCAAGAAAGTTTGTATTTACAATAGCATCACTTCAGCTGTGCCGTCAGTGCCTAGTGTTGTGTTGGCTTGCTGGGATGTAATGCAAACTGGCACATTATGAGTGGAATTAGTTAAACAAAAATCCATTAAAATGCCAAAACCATTATTTGGCAGATGGGCTAGAAAATTAATAGGAGAAAAATGTCATCTTGGGCTTCAACAATAGTTACACAAACAATGAGGCAGGAAAACTAATGAAAGGTGAGGGTATATTCATGCAGAGTTGCAAGACTTTTATGTTCCTGTACCAAAAAATATTTTGCCAAGTATTATAAATTAAAGGATGATATTTACTTTCAGATGAATTGTAAGAGTTTGAGTAGAAGTGTGTGCAAGGCTGAGTAGCAATAAGCATATTGATACTGACTTTTGTTAAGTGCCAAAATGAAGTTTAATCATATTTAAGACCATGCTAATTACTAGGGCTGATGTAGGATTTTCTCTAGACCCTTCTACTTGTATTTCTGCCTGAGCAGTGAGTAGATTTTCTTGGATAAACACAATGTGGTCATTTTGCCAGGAGATAAATCTGTTGGCACCTTAGGGAACCAGCACAGAATAATAGCTGAAATACTTGCTGAGCAGTCCTGTCAGGAGAGAGGAATGGACCGCAAAAGTCATACAAGTACAACAACATCTCTTTGTGACCATGATGTAAATTTTTCTTCTCTGGTTTACCTTAATGTTTCAATAGTTAGTTTTTCCTGGACTTTTTTTTTTTTTTTTTTTTTTTTATTTTTGAATTTTTTTTTTTTTTTTTAATGTGTAGCATATTCTTCTTTGCTTCATTCTTAAGAGTGTATGTATTTGTCCTTTTTCTCTTCTCATTTTCTCCATTTGTAGAGCACTTCTGTTATTCCTGACTTTTTTTCTCCCAAAACACAGTGAACTTCCTAAAAGTTAAAATTAAAAGAAAATTAAATGCTACAGGAAGAATTTTTAAGATATATTTCAAATTTTCCATAGGAATTTTCAGAACAGGAAGTTTTCTTTTGGCTTTGAGTTTTCACTTTTGATTATTTGTCAGAATCTCCAGAAGTTATACTTTTATCATTTGAGACTTCTTTCTCTAGATCCTCTCTCCTCTATTGGCTTTCTCTTGATGAAAAATGCTATTTGTTTTTCCCAATGGTTGAAAGAGCAACAGAATAAACATCTGTCTGAATCTTGCTTTTGGACTTTGTTACCTTTCAAATTGAAAACAGGAGGTCTTTTTTGAGTGATTAAGCTAAGGCAGTGCTCAAAAGTTGGTACTGAGTTAAACCAGTTGCCCTGTGACTTGAAAAATTACTGGTAATCATTATGCTTCCCAACTGCTAAAGGCAAATACTGTGCACCTCTTAGAGCACCTTCCCAGCAAAAATAGTGCAATAATTAAAAATAATGCTAGGAAGATGCTTTATTAATTATAAAGTAGCCCTTTGGTTCTGATATTCTACAGGAAAGAAAGGAATGCTTTTGAGAATCATTGTTATTCATAACAATGCTACATTGCAAGTACATTTTAAGGAATCCTAACAGTTTAGTACTCCAGGGGTTCAGTAGGTTGTTTTGCGTTAAAATTACATCCTTACTGTGGCCAGCCCTTACATGCTATCAATTATCCTCTAATCATTTTGTGCTTTCTTCCAAAGTAGTTGTAGGTTTCCCACTGAATTTCATGCTCCTTTTTTCCTTTTTTTCCCTCCTCTAAGTCTCTCAGGAGGATTAATTAGGGGAATACAAAGCTACATAGGAAAGTATTAAAAAATATTTCATTTATTTCAAGTGAAGTGTGCCTATTTATTTGTTCCATAAAATCCCATGGGCTATGACTTACAAACTGTGGTCTGGGGAGTCGTGTTAAGTACCCCAGGAGTGCCTGTGCATGTGTGTCTTGGCCACCATGCAGCACCGTGGCTGCTCCTCCATCATGTGGTCTGGTGTTCTAGACATACCCTTTGCTTGGTGTCAAGTCTTTCTGCCCCCTGAAGGTATATGAGTTTTTAAAAAAAGACTCTGCATTGAAGGTTTAGGGTATTCATAGAACTTACTGGTGAAAAAACTAAGTTACCATAATTCAGACATTTTCAATATTAGAAGCCAGTCTTGTTTCCATCTGCTTGGATTTGGTGTGTGTTTCAAAGCCGTCTCTGACAAGGCCTTTGTTGCTGTTCCTTGCCTCAATAAGATGTCAGTTCTTCGTGGTTTTATAGTTGCTTCAGAAAGCCTTACACACACACGTGCCTTTAGTTTGTTTTAGAGACTCCCATGAGAGTAGAGGCCCATGGCAGTGCTTTGCTCTCTGGGGGGCAGAGCAGAGATTCGTGACTCCAGACACAACCACCTTGTCAAAGCGTGTGTTTAAGGCTTAATACTTGAGCCAGAGTATGTTGTTGTTTTGCCAAGAGGGGATGAAGTTATTGAAGTGCCAGCTAGAACAAATCAGTTTAGTTACACGAGAATGTGTTCTTTGTTCCAGCTGTCTGCAACAGCATCCAGAATCCAGTGACGAAGGAGATGCTGTTTGAGTTCATTGACCGATGCGCAGCAGCTTCCCAAGGACAGACACGGAAGCACCACCTTGACCCTGACACTGAACTCATGCCACCCCCGCCACCCAAGAGGCCTCGTACCATAACATAGGGCCCTGATCTCAGAGGAGCAAATGTGTACAGTCCTGTGGGAGGGGACACGCAAGTGTGGAGGCTGGCAAAACAGATCTGAACTGCTGTAAATACTTGTCTGTGTTTTTTCAGTTTGGTTTTCATTTTGTTTTGTTTTTCTGAATTCCACATACAAATGGACGTTGTTTTGTAACTGATAAATTCAACCTTACATTATGGTATTTGAAGATTAAATTTCCAAAGGTTTAGACAAGAACCAAGTACAGTGAAGTCAGTGGAAAGCTGCCTTGTTTATATATGGATCTCTTTTCACCTTTAATTTATAATGTCAGCAATCTGGAACTGAGGAAATATTGGGATGCTGTACTTTTTAGGAGCTGTGTTTAAAAAAAGCAGAAGTGGGTTTTTTACTGTTGTTATTAAACTGGCTGTGATTTGTCACTCATGGTATAACAGATCATAGTTTCCCTGCATTCTTGAGATTTGTGTTTAACAGCAAACAGCAATGTTGTTTGTGTTCTCTGTTGATTAAAAACTAAGCCACCTTAGATTACTCTAATTTCAAAATTAGCTGGGTTTTTGTTGTTGAAATATTAAAAAAGCGATTTCTTCTTGTAAATAGTGTCCCTTTGAAACAAGGGAATGTGCTGGATGTTTGCTTTTCCCCCATGTTTAAACCTAATGCCAAATGTATAGTGGGCTGATTTTAGCTTTGCCTTTTTATCTCATCAGAAATGTACCAAATCTTTAGTATTGAGGTCTCTGTTAAAGAGACTGTTTCTAGTACAGGGCTTAGTTCTCCACAGTGATACCATTGTAAATAGTACTAAAAAGTACACATCACTGTGATATGCAAGAATAATAAGCAGTGCTGATAATGAAGTCTTGCATCCAGGCACAAAATGGCAAAACAAATGCCAGGCAACTCCTGTGTAAAGGAGAAGGTAGTTTCAGTGGAAAAGAGCCACATCCGACAGAAAGTCTCCTGATTTACATAATGGCAGGGCAAAAATAAGTAATTTTGGGGTGGGGGATGAATGTCCCAGGGAACAGGACACTCATTTTCAAAGATGGGGCTGGCTGTCCTGTGGCACTGTGCTCATCCTCTGGCTGATTTTCTTTCCTACCAAATGAAGAAGCACATGAATGCCCTAATGGCTTCTGTTGCAGTGGACTGGCAGATGTTTATAATATTAGTTTTGAGAAGCTGCCGTCTGGCTGTCTAAGGGAGGAGTTGTTCTGAGCTGGGATTAATTGGAAACCAAATGCAGATTTTAAAGTTTACTATCCATTTATCAAGCAGGGATTGAATTGGCTCTTTCTATCATTTACTTAGTGTATGAGTCATCCATCCATTCAATAGTCTGATTAGTGAAGGTCATTAATTTGTTATAACTAAAATGCATTTCTGTTTAAATGAGTTTTCATGTTTGTAAACAAAATTTACTCCTTTTTTATTTTTTCGCTATATGAAAACTTTATGACTTTGCTTTGTGGTGGCTTCTCTGGTTGTTTCAACCTGTTGTATAAATGCACACAGCATCATTTAGATGGTGTTCCTGGTTTCTGTTTCTGGGATACTCCATGTGTGTTTTAGGGAACTGAAGGAGTTACATAAGTTACTTTTTATACTATGGTAAAACTTGAGGGGAAAAAATGCTTTCATCAAAGTTTCTTTTTTCAACTGTACATAGTTTCTGCACATTATCTATTGAAAAGATGTAATATCACCTATGCAAGATTGCAAAATGATCTCTTGAAAAGAGCCTTATTAATTTGATGTGAAAACCTATGCATCCTCTGTGCATCTTGCATTGAAACACACAGTTAATTATTTCTTTGCTCGGTATGAATAATTTCCCCCAGATTATACTTGTCAGTGAGATTGTCATAACATATACTTTGTCACCGATCTCCATGGTTCATGGCAATTGCAGTGTGTATGATGATGACAGCCTTCTCTGTGAGATTAGGACGTTTCATTTTTTAAAGAGTGTGTCCAGGTTATTTCTGTCTTTCTTCTTCCCAGCTCTTGCATCTTGTATTTCAACAAGACCTAGCTTCTGATTTACCTTTTACTTAAGAGCTACACCACTGCAAGCTGTCTTCCATGTGCATTCCACTAAGTCCATGTATGTTTTGGCCCTTGTATTTTGACAGTGTCTTTTTTCCCACTCTTGGTTTGAAATGGATATTTTGAAAGAGTAATGATTCTGAGAAGGTACAGAGCTCCATGTTCACATTTGGCTGTCAAACTGTCTTGCACCTGTAGCTTCTCAGAGAGGTCAATTGCCTTTGCTTTTCTGGAAGGGGAGGCTCTTGGGGAAGGTTTGAATGAAGATGGTGAAAACAAATGGACATCTACTTGGACCAGATGAGTAATGCTGTGAGAAATGCAAACCTCCTTTCTCTGCTACTAGATATTCAAGAGATGGAAGCTAAAAAGCAAGAAGAGTCTGTGCCAGGAAAACAATGATGATGATGAAAAAACAGTACCCTGACTTGTCTACTCTTTGGTGTACAGCATGAATTCATCCACTGTTTTGTCATTAGTTAAATATATAATTAAAATTTGGGTTCAGTGGACTTTCCAGAAAATGTAAGTACATTCCTCTAAAAACCGTGTATTAAGTATTTTAATAAAGTCAATGGTTTAAAATACTTTCCCTAAAGATGTATTTGCTTTTAATGCTTTTCCAGTGGTACTGGGGTACCAGTGCAAAGTACAAGGATACCTCAGTTTTACTGGTGTTCAGTCCTCCAAGAAAATGATCCACATTTTTCAGTGGCTTTTCTCTGAGGTGGGGGCCCCCCAGCCCAGTGGCGGCCGTGATCCATTGTGCCCTTTTTAGGTGCAATTTGATCTTGCTGCAAATAGAATCAGAAGGAAACCAATTAGTGCCTGAAGTACATCTTCTGTGACAGGCTAATGTTATATAGCTGATCCATTCAGTGTTAAGTGTGGTTGCATGAAAAGTTGTGCAAGAGGTCTGCAGGAGTCTTCCCTGCCAATTTATCTTCAGCATGACCCTACAGCTGGTAGCCCACCTACTTGGATCAGCTCCTGGACTTGTAATGAGGCAGTTTCTTTTTTCAAGCTGCAGCTGTCTAGGTGGCACTTTTCAGGAACGAAAAAGCCTATCTTGATTTTTATAATTTCTTTCTAATTAAGATCCTGCCTCCACTGCTGTTATGTTCTTGTTGTGTGTGCAATTCTTGTGGTGCTTCTCTCAACTATTTCTGACTTTGCAGTACTTCAGTGCGAATGCCAAACAAGATCTGACATTTGAGGACACCAGGAGAAGTATGGTAACTTTTCTATCCCCTGCTCAGTCCTCTGTATGCATTAAGGAAGGGGATTGATGTGCCTGGGCCAGCACGTCACACTGTGTAGTTTGTGTTGGCTTGGTTGTTTGCTGGAGCAGTCCTTCAGGATTCCTGCTTCTCTGCATGGCAGCTCTTCACTTCTGTGCCTAAGACGTGTGACTTTATATTTGCATAATATGTAAGGCATAATTTTCGCTTACAACCTCAGAGTATTCTCAAAGGTGATGGCACAGCAAGGTAATTTCCTAGGATTCATATGTACTCAGCAGAGAGAGAAAGGGAGCTGAAATAAGATTTGTTCCTCTTGCATCTCTCATGCAGATTTTTGTCTCTTCAATGCTTCCTCTCAATTCTTTTTCAATCAGTATGTGTCACATTTTGTTACTTGCCTGTGTTACTAGGATTTTGTGAGCAAAGTGTTAGATATTTTTATTTCATAGCATTGAAACTCTTGAAATGTTTAAATTTATAAGGTCATTAAAAATATCCGGTTAGTTGGTGAAGAGCTATTTATTTTCCATAGATTATATTGCTTTCCTTTAGTCCTCTGTCATGATTTAACCCCAGCCAGCAGCCAAGCCCCACACAGCTGCTGCTAAATCCAAGCAGTCCTACTGACTTGAATGGGAGTAACATTTGGCTGAAATGCATTAAATAGCCAGACCACTTCTATCCTGTGCTACAGCAGGAGGTTTGCTCTCACTTTGCCTGGGGGCTGCTGCAGCTTCCAAGGCTCACAAACCCTGCAGGGGTTAGATTTCACCTGTACCCCTTTGTTTTCAGTGTCAAGTTTCTGTGCTCTGTGCTTCCGACATAGTTCCCCAAGCTTGGGTTCCTCCTTACACCTACCTACCTGCTTTTCCAGTTGTCCCACGATCAGGTGTGAGGCTGAGAGACACCTGTGCCCTGTGACTGAGCCCCACTCATGTTCTTTGAGGGCAGTTCTTCACTCTGAGCCTGTATGCTCATCCCTGTATGACCCCAGCCTTGAGGATCGATGGCAGGGCAGCACTGTCCCTGTCAGTCACGCTTGCACAGGGAAATCAAAGCAGCATCTTCCAGCTGTGACAGTATTCATTGTATGAGCAAGGAGCCCTTTTCCACTTCCCTCCCTCATGACCCCATCTCCCTATTTCATGTACAAACAAAGGTAAGACATACTCTTTACACTGATATCTGGATAAATTAGTTAATGTTTGCAGTGGGAGTATAGGTTAGCGCTCTTTCTGCTTCCTTGGTGAGTCTGCTGAGCTTCTGCGGAGATCTGTAGGGCTGAGGTTGGAGGTTGATTGAGACATTTACAAAACAGTTTTCCCTCAGTCGGGGCTCATTTTAATCTGGTTTATTTCAATCCAGCTTCAGCAGTGGGGGGGAGCACAAGAGTATGAACCTTTCAGTGATGTTCATGCATCCAGAGGTGTGAAAATATAAAAGATAATGAACTTGATGAGGAAACAGTAATAATATTTTTTTTTCAATGTTACAAAGAAACCTAAAGTAAAATTTAGGTGCAAACAATTTCCACTTCTCTTAGCACTGGATGTAAAAACAATAGACATTTTTAAATCAAATTATAGTCAAATCGACTCCCACTATAGGAATTTATTTCGTGAGAAATACTGTTCATCTCTCCTTTCTCCTTCCTCCACCCTCAGTATCTTTGTGTCTATTTCACTAGCAGAAAGCATACTAATTGGGTTCAGGAGCATTCATCTATGATACTTCGAGAAAATTAAGTTTTGATTAACTCTTCTACTCAGAACTTCCTCTAATGTTGGGAGACGATAACATTATCATATGAAATAGGTCCGTATAAATGCCAAGTACGTAACACTGGAGGAACAGTATTTTGTTATTAAAACATACTTCAAAAGTTTCTGAACTATTTTAATCACCAATGGATGGGAAACTTTAATCCAAATGGTAAAAATTTCCACTCAAAAAGGTAAGATGATTCAACAAAGCCTGGAAGAAGAGTACAAATTTCCACAGACTGCTGTGGATGCAGGAGGGGAGGCTGAGTGTTTCTGTGGCTAGAAAATCAATGTATTGCAATGGGAGCAACTGGAGACCAGGCAACAATACAGAGGACACCATACAGATACTACAAGTGTGGTCTTGTGGAGCAAAGGGCATGAAAGGCAGCCGGGACTGATTGTATCTCAGGTACAGAAGAGGAAAGGAAGAAGTAGAATAATAGTGAGATGGCACTGGGAGTAGGGAACTCCAGTGGAAAGATGAGAGCAGAGCAGACATCAGTGACACGCAGAAGAGGCATTTACACAGGAAAACAAGTTGGTGAACGGGAGAAGCAGAACAAGAGGAGGCAGCAAGGGCTGGTGTAAGGGGTGAGGACCTACCCTGGAGCCAGGAGACTCAGATGCACTGCCCAGAGAGGGCTGGCAGCAGTGAGGGAGCACCAAGAGCCAGCATGTTCGTGATGAGGTCCTAAAAGAGCAGAACTACAAGTAAGACATTTTTCTTCTCATAACAGCTGTGCTATTCCTAAGCTCCAAAAGCTTGGGGGTACAATTACATCCTTGGGCATGATCACTGGGAGTAGCTCAGTGAATGTGAGACACATCTCTGCATCACAGCACAAGGGCATAGAGACACTTTTCAGCCCTTTTTAGGTAAATCTGCTATGTAAACCCATGTGCAGAGCCAATAGAGCTCCTCATTACAGATTTCGCTGTTGCAGAGCTGGGTGTGGCCTTGACCTTCCTGCTGCCTGCCCTGGCTGCATAGCAAGGGCAAATTGGACTCTCAAGTTGGGGCCAGGGCATTACATGTTCCACTTTCCTCTTACCTCATATCCTGCCAGTAGAAATACACACATTTTACCTGTGTATGTATTAATTTAAGATGAAGAACTGAGCAGACTCCAGAACTGGAGAGGTAAAAGAATAAATACCAGGTGGCTATCTTTGCCAAATACTGTCCTGATGAACTCTAGATTAGGAAGCCTCATAAATGGGCCACAAATATGCCTATGTAGTATTTCTGATGAAGTGGACCAAGAGAAAAGCAAGTCTGCTGAGAGGCCTGGCATTGCAAGAACAAGGGGAGGCATTCAGAGTGGCACAGAAGGAGTGCAAAACCAGAAACCTGTCTCTTTCCAGGGTAAACAAAAGTTCTGACTTATAATGAGATAAGAATAGAAAAACAATCTTAGTTTGAATTCACCCTGTCAGTTTGCTTGGCAGTCAGTACTGTTTCATTGTATATTTTAGTACTTATAATCTCTTTTTTTTCAGTTTATAGACTATTGTATGCAAGATCTTTTTAATGAAGAACTCTGGTTTGACAACACAAAGGTTTGAGACTCATAAAATAACTGCTTGGAAAGCACTTCAGAGCAAAACAAGTCTCTTTCCTCCATCCGGGAGTGAAAAACATCTCTGAAAGGTTTTTATAATGTTAAGCTGTGGTCTTCAAACTGTGGTCTTCCAGAATAATTTTTCTCCTGCCACGGTAGTTTGTTCTTTTAACAGAAAAGATTCAGTATGTTACTCTTTGGCTGAGAAATCAATCATATGAAATGGATGATAATTCTGCTGCCAGGTAATACTTATCTGTGTGAGTCAGTGACCTGCTGGTATTCTGCAAAAATAATCTACAGCAGGCAAATGCTGTAGTTTGAAGCAGTCATGGTTGGCTTTGCGCATTTCACCATTTGCTGCTTTCATCAAATCCGTGTGTTTTATCCCTGAAACCAAAAGGAGTCTGTGCCAGCCAGTGTAACCAGCAGCTGGCCTTTTGCTTCCTTTTACAAACATCAAGCAGAAAAACACAACCTCCTTTGGTTCTGGTGTCACAGCCAAGTCATTTTTCAAAAGTGCACGTAGCTAAATGAGAATGCTGATTTCCTGTTGCTGAGCCTGGTGCACCCATTAGAAGTGGTGCTGGACTCTCCCTCCATGTGGGATGAGCTGCCTGGTGCAGCCCACCAGGCACAGCGAGAGCAGTGTGACTGCATTAAGGAAAAGACTGATGTTGCACCCTCCTTTCCAGCCCAATCTCTTCCAACACTTGTAGCAGTAAAAGTACAAATTGGCTTTTGCTATCATGGTTTTACAAGAGCATTGCCCCATGGAGGTGAGCTGACATGTTTGGATACTGACATGCTTGTGTGTGTTTCTCCACTGCACAGCTTTGGACAGCATGGCTTGGCAGTGCTCTTCAGTCCCCTGGACTGAGGCTGGAGGCTTTAGAAGAGAAAGGGACAGGTGTCTGAAGGAGGTGCTTTGGTCTGATGGGGTAGCAAAATACTCCTCTTCCTTTCACTGAAGGGCACCACTTTATCAGCAGGGGAGGCAAGTTGGTCCCAGGGGAACAGGAGAGGCTGTTTAGCTCCTGTGAGAGATGAAGTGCATGGCTGGATCATCCTGACTGGTAGAAATGGGCTGACAGTCCAACAGTAGCAAGTATGCAGGCACACAGGTCTGAAGCAAAAGGAGGTCACTTTCAGCTACAGCTTTGTAGTTATCAACTCTTCTGTCTTCAATTTACATGAGCCGCAAAGCCCTTGACACAGAGTGGCTGCACAAGTACTAAGGCCATGTGGATTTGTGTATAATAACTGTTGTCCTTTTGAAATTTGTCTGTGCCACTGAGGCTTCTTGATGCTTCACAGAAAATTAAAGACACGCTCATTAAGATTTGATCATGCTGGCCCAGAGCTGTGAAGGAACAGGGAGTGATCATGAAGCTTGCAGAAATGGAATGAGAACAGCGGCCTGTGACACTGGGACTCTTCACCCTATTGATGGAGAAAAGAGTTGAGCCTATATATCTGTGTCTCTGTGGAGCACTGTGCAGCAGATACCAAAAGCCTGCAACATCTGCTAATGATAGCTTCAAGGAGGAAAAAGTTCAGCTCTCACTGATTATGAAATTCAAAAGTTACTGCATTATGTAGTAGCTCCTGTTCATTCTATAAGCAAAATATTTTCTGCACTTGTGGAGATTTGACAAAAATACCTATTCCACAAAGCCAGTTGTGAGCACAGAATGTTTCTGCTTTCACATACAGATTCGAGAGGGAAAACAGAACAATTCCTGTACAGGCAGCTGGGTTATGAAAACTGACGGAGCATTGCCTGTGTGAAGAGAGTTTAAATGATGCACAAGGGACTGGTTAGTGTGTAATATGCAAATGCAAATCTATCCGTGAGGCATTACAACTACAAAATGTCTCACAATTATGCTCTTTTCTCCAGAAGTAATTTCTTACTATGAGTTCCTCCCCCCACCCAGCAGGGCTTCATTTCCCGAGTGAACTGGTTCTAGTCCTTTAACCCCTCTCCAGTGTGCTAAAGCAAATGGACTGACAGCTGAAGGGGTTGTCACCTCTTCTGATGTGCCTTAGAATCATAAAAATGATTAAAGTACTTTCTTTAGGATCTCTCAGATTATTAAGTCTAGGTTTGTTGTGCTACAAACAGCATGTGAGGATTCTTCCCTTGCTAAATCCTGGCCAGCTAGTCTATGGGGTAAATGGTGATCAGCAATGGCAATGCAATGTCCAGCTTATTCACAAATACCATGTGCTCTTCAGTACAACAGTCAGCAAGCAGAATTCAGGAAATCTTTTCTGCACTTTTCATAAACTGAATTTTTTCAGCTTTGTTAGATGAGCCTGGAAAATAGCTTGCAATATTCTGTGCAAATTGCTTCAGACCAGAGACTGGAAGTGCTAAGACTCTCATTTTCAAGTTCCTGGACAGATTCTAAGTGACAATGGAACTCAATTCACATCCAAAGAGTGCCTGTTGTTCCTTGAAAGAAATAGTATCAGAGTGTCACATCACCTCCCTTGTGCCCAGCTGCAGGTACTTTAGTGGCAAAATTCATTCTGACATCCAGGTGAGTGATCAGTGCCACGATCCCGGCTAAAGGTGACCTACAGCACGAGCTTGCATGTGTTGTGCTAGGCTGTGGGATGCCAGCAAGCCATTTTGTATCACAAACCAGAAATTTTGTTGAGCAGGTATAATGGAAGGTTTTGTTCAGACTTATTCAGAACAAGCTCTAGGAAACATAGACGATCATGTTGACATAAAGTTATGGCACAACAAAAATCTGGGTAAGCAACAATCAAGGCAACTTTCAGGTAGTTGTGGTCCTCATGAAACCACAGGGGAGAGGGGGATATTGTTTTTTCTTTTATGGAACACCAAGCCTAGACTTAGAGATGCAGACCCCAATTTGTGCCACCACCAGTGGCAGTGACAAGTCACACTAGTCCAAGGGCTCACAAGGTCAGGCAGCAATGTGTGTGTACCCTTCTCCAAGGATACACATGCACAAAGCCCAGCCTGGTGCTCTTTTTGATGGCAATGTGGAATTTTCTTTCAGTCCTTTACAGAGAGAACATTCATTGTGCTGGTGTTGAGTAAGATGCAGAAAGATGAGACCAGCTGAAATGTAGCCAGATAATGGCTTTTAAAACCTGCTTTTCGGGAGAAATATTAACAAATTACATGGGACAGGCCCCCGTCTGAAATGGCACTGAGTGAGCTCTCACGTTTACATTTTGTAATGAAGTTAAGGCATTTCTGCTGCAGTGTGAGATAAAGGCAACTCACTACAATCTCCTTTGTGCTACCAGCCATGTTGGTGTCTCAGCTGTTGACACACAGGTGATAATATTCCCCCTAATGCTCTTTAAAGACTCCAAGATATTTTCACAAAGTCACGGAATAGCTGAGATTGGAAGACACCTCCAGAGATTGTCTAGTCCAACCTCTTCTGAGAGTTGCATTTGTAATTTTTTTAATTGCATATTAAAAATCAAAAAAATGACAGAAGAGGAATATTAAAGAGTTCTGTTTCTCATTAAAACAGGACAGCTAATGTACATGCATTATGTTCAGTGACAGCCATTAACTAGTCAACAAATCATCCAGAATAGCACAATTTCTTTCTAACTTGAGTGAATGGCTGTTGTGCAGTGTCTCATGTGCACATACAGTACATATAGATTAAATCTGAAAGATAGCATCTATACAAGCAAGCCCATTGTCAATGTCCATTGCACCTCAAAGTTCTACAAGCAGATGGTCTTTTAGAGGTTTTAAATTGTTGTCACAAATACATTCATTGGCAATTATGCTTAAAATATCATTCTGTGTTTCTGGAGTACTCTGCCTTCTAGGGTCAGAGAGGTATACACTGACACTGGATTATGCTCCTGCAAGATGGTTCTTGTCTTGTTTTGGAAATGGGGATAAAAAGTCAGAGGAGTTGCTATTTGGAATGCCATTTCCATGGCAAAACCTACAACTTCTCTCTGCTGAGCCATGGTCCTGTGACAAAGCACAAAATTACCCTCCATGACAACCCAAATTTTTTTCCTGCGTTTTCCCAAGGATGCAAGAATGCAAGAACTGAAGTACCCACAACTGCATAAATCTTGGAGTAATTAGAAGATGATTTTGAAACAACAACAACAAAAAACAACAACAACAAAAAACCCCCACCAAAAACCCAAAACCCTCCACTCTCAGCCTTATATTTAAAACAGTGTCATTTCCCAAATAGGAGCCCAGTCTCATTCCTTCATGTCTGTGATGCCTAAATCATTGCCACATCTGACTTTCTCTAAATGGGAACTCAAAGCTTCTGGTGGCTCACCAAGACTGCCTGTTTCTGTTCTGCTCAGCATTCTGGAAAAATCAATTGCTCCAGGTGTAAGCAAACCATCTAAAATCAAAATGCGATGATGTGAAAGCAAGACCTTCTGTTGCCATGTTTTGGACTAGGGCTTCAATGTCCTGAAGGAGGGAAGAGTGCCACAACCAAGGTGACCAGGATGGGTCTGGTGAAGGGAAGATCGATCAGCTAAGTTCAAGGTGTGATATCCATGCAGGATCAGAGGCAGCTCACAGATATTCAGTTGAGCTGGTCTAGCTTTTCTTGGTTCTTCCTCTATTCCTCTGGATTCCTTGGCTTCATGACATCCATGTGACTAGATATGGGGGTAGCATTTTCTATTGCTGTAACTTCCTCAACACACAGAGCTCTGTTCCAAAATGCTGGTGGGTAGAGAGAATGATGTGTAAACTGAGATCCAGGGAATAAGTATACTTGTTATAGCTGGAAGGACTGCATCTTGTCAGAATAAATATTTGCCAAGACCATTGTTAATTCCCTAAACTTTCTGGAAATGAAAGAGAATATCAGCCCCAGCAAAATGGGATTGAAGTTAACTGCTTTGATGTTTCTTGCAGAAATCTTTGGGTAATTTCTCAGCCATGTCTGTGCATACTATGGAATTAAATATTTGTTTCAACTTTACTGAGTTGCAAATTTCTCTGATACCTCAGTTATAGATTTCATGGCACAGTTTTGTCACTCATTAAAAACAGGGCATAATTAAGCTCTTTTTTGACATATTCCATGGGTCTGGCTCTGCCTCTGTTTTGCAAGTGGATCCTATTTATATGCTGTTCTCTGATGTACTTGGGCAGCTAAAAATTCAAATAGCATTTCTATATCTTTCCAGGAAATAAATAATAGAATAAAAGAGAGTCCTGCTGTCAAGAGATTTTGTTTGAGTTGGTAACTTTCGTTATTGCAGAAGGCTTTTTGCTTGGCACTCTATGCTGTAAACAGAACTGATAACAAGTCACTCCTGTGAAGTGGATTAAGTTTTATTATAGTAGAAAAATATGTCAGAAAGTTACAGGAGTAAGTCCTAAGCTGACTGAAGAGCTGAACACACCATTTCCTCCCCCGTTCTCCCATGCAAGTGTTGCATGTGAGAAGAGGCTGTTTTGAAGTCCCTGAACCTTCTTGTGAAGCCTTTGATTTGCTGAATTTCTCACTGTTCTTCCTTTTGATTTGATAACCACATAAGAGGTTAAACTAGGACATTTGGTTGCTTCTGTGTAGCAGTCTGCATTTCAAAGGTAGATGGAAATAGACATTAGAAGGTTTTACTGTACCTGAGCTGGATCTTAATCAGTTTCTTAGATGATTTTTCTCTCAAAGTTGTCACGGAGAAAAGGAGATTTTATTGTTCTAGACATGAGTGTTCATTAGGGCTTAGAGGGAAATGGTAAGACCCACAGTTCCCTGTGCAAGTTGTTCTGCCAACCTCTAGTAAGACATCTAACATCTCCTGTGCTGTGATAGAGCTGTCACTGGACAGAGGGGATTTGAATAGTGACTTGCTGATAGGCCAGCCATTGTGCCTTAGAGACTGAGCTGGATGGATTTTTCACAAAGGAGCAACTTCATAAGGAGTTTGATATTAACTTTCCCCCTAGTCTGTGTACTTCATAGCTTCCTGTGATTAAGAGAAGGTTTGGATTGAATCAAACCCCTTTTCTGAATCCATGTGGTCTCTAATGAAATGATTCAGTTAGTCTCTGTAGTCTCAACTGGCTTGACTTTTCCAGAAAGTACGAGTCATCTCCCTTCAGCTCCCCTCTGTAGGACTTCAGCCATCCAGAACTTACAGAAAACTCATTTGGATCACTGTTTGTGTGGCCAAAAAGTTTTTACAACTTTTTCACATAGGCTGAAGAGAGTCCTGTGTTGTTAAAATCATCTTTCCTTGCTGTCTTGCCATAGGACTCACTTTCTGGAAATGACATTGTTGGCAATGGGATGGTGGAATTTTAGAAAAGTCGTCAACACAGCCTGCCCTTCCTGAAAAAGTATCCCTTTGCAAGCCATCTGCTCAGCCTGGAAAAGCTTTGTTCTTCTCATAGGTCATCTGAGGATTTGAAAGGAAAGAACATGATCAAAATCATGCAGGCACAGCACTTTATGCCAGGCTAACAGCCAGCCTAGACCTGCCATCAAAGATGCAGGAGCAGGAGTCAAGCTCAGAGCTAATCTGGGATGGTAATAAAGTCTGCGGCATGAGCAAACTTTGTCAGGAGGACCAATTGTCTGGTCAGTTCACAGGGAAGCACCAGTTGCTCAGAGAAGAAGAGCCAGACTCTGTAATGGGCAGATACAATAGACATAAGAAGCAGAGAAAAATTATTTTGGTTCTATAAGATATGAAAGTTGGATTTGATACTGGGATTAAAAACAATTGTCGCAGTTGCGCCTTTGCCAATAAAAGATTGTTTCTCTACAGATCTTCAGTGATGCAGCTCAGGAAGGTGATGTTGAGTGTGCAGGAAGCTGGGAGCACAGGTACTGGTGCTGTTCGTGAATGCTGAGGGCTCAGCCCTCAACGGGGCTCATTTATCCTCTTGCACAGAAAGGTGGGATTCCTCATTAGCTGGGTCATTGCTGCTTGACTTTGCCCTGTTCTGAGTGTAATGCAAAGTATTCCAACACTTTCATTGTCTGCTTTTTGATCAGTGAAGAATTTTTTTCCCACCTTGACTGATATTTGAACTTAGCTTGTGCTGCTGGTTAGTAATTCCAGACACTGCAGAAAGAAATACTTAGCCATAGACATATGTCACAGTCTGAAATTAAAGCTCAATTTAGTTTAATTGTCCTTGATTTTATCAAGCATTCAAAATGACTGACTGATTTCACATGCAGAAAATAAATACAGAGAGAGCAGCTCAAAAACATCTTTCTCTTTATGGTAGTGATTTTATACAGTTTTCTGATCTTCTGAAAGATCTTTTGTTTGTTCTGAACTGGATTAAATGGCTTAAATAAAGGCTACTTTGGTAGTGTAAGAGGCTAACATAATTTGTGCAAAGGCATGGGATAGTTTCTTAGTACTATTTGAACATGGCTTGGGGTGATCATAGTTTTTGTGTTAGTTTGCTAATATTTCAATGTTCCCAGAAAAGGCAGGCGATTCAGAGACCTGGGGAGCTCAGACAGGATTAATGGATCCAGCTCAGCAATTAATCTTGGCCTTTGAGTGAAAGTGACATCCTCCCACTTTCTCTAGAATCATGTGGCCACTTCAGGCTGTTCTAGGAAGATTTTCTAGGGATAGCCTGAATTCTGCAGTATTATTCTGTTCACAGAAATTCTGCTGCTGCTGTTATTGCTGCAGAACCCAAGAGTGAGGGGGATGAGAAAGCAAGAAGCTGGAGGAGGTAGCTGCAAGAACTGTTACTGGATTTTAATTATTTTATTAGTTTCTGATCTTCTTGTGTCCAGGAGCCCCCATTGTTGTCTTGGACCCATTACAGAGGCCATGCTGTGACTATCTCCCAGTCTGCTCTGAGAAGGGAAGGAAGTAAAAACCAGTGGTGGATTGAAACGACATCACCTTCCCCCACACTGTGGCAAGAGAAATGAGTGGGTACACCCTGATTTGCAGCAGTGGAGGGAAAGAAGGCAGATCCTTCTTCATGTACCATGGCAAGTACCGAGCAGGCAGCAGGGAGTGAGTGCTGGGAGTCTGTGTTGTTTGGATGGATGTGGCTCCATGCTGGGCTCTTCAGCCTCTTGGGTGCTCTGGAGCTGTCTGTAATATCAGTGGGAGGTACATGTCCTACAGGAACCCAATTGACATACTCTAAATACTCTCGGGGCCAGACATCATCCTTTTGTTGCATCGGTGCCTAAGGTTTTTAGCTGAATATTGCTCCAAGGCTACCAGAACATTTTCAGCTTGCCCAGAGGAGTTAAGGTCTTTTATCCTCCTTGTGTCCTAGCCCAGCCTCAGGCTCATTTGTGCAGCATCATGTCCTAGCTGGGCATGTGAGCCCAAGCAGACAGAGTGTGCATGCAGAGTGTGTTGTGCTTTCCAGAACTACCTGGCTCACTGTAAATTTTTCAGAGCTGAGTCCATGGCACAGCCCTTGCTCCAGTAGGATCTGAGGATTCTGTGAACAAACAGAGGGAAGAAACAGGCTCCTGGTGCCTAAGGATTTCTGGATGCTGTCCCTCCCACAGGCTCCCCAGACCTGAGGAGGGAGCAGTGTACTCAGTATCCACTGGTATCTCAGTATCCCACATTGCCATCTGGGAGCCCTCCTTCTGCAGGGCCTGCTGGTCAGTTGGCTGTGTCTGGGCCATCACGTGGTGGCAGACGTGTCCAAGGGGACAGATGGCAGCTCTGCCAGCTGGACAGCTCATCTGACCCACACACTGCTCCCTGGGGCTGGGGAAAAGGGCCAGGGAACACCACGCTTATCCCAACAGGCAGTCAGTGGCAGTGGCTTTTACTCAGGATCAACTGATCCCCTTTATAGAGCCCCAAAAGTATTTTATTAGCTATCTCTGGATAAGCTTCCTCTCCCAAATAGTTCCAGACAGGATGCTTTTTCACTTACTAAAGATCTGAGGATCATGTCCTCCATTGTTGGAAACTGTCCTACTTCCTTTGATTCCTGAGGAGCTGTAACAGACTATGCCAGAAGAGGATGTATTTCCTTATTTTCTTCTTAATGGTAGGAAGGAGGTGAAATTTTCTTGCTAGGAGTTGATACTTTTTTTTGATTCTTTTGTGTAAAGAGAAGGAAATAATGTAATACAAAATTTTTTTTAAAGTTTGTGGTGCATGAATTACCTCTTTTACCTTCCTTGTTTTTTATAGCTTTGACATAAGACATATGATTCAATTTGGATTAAAACAGAAATAAGCTCGTTTGCTCCTACACATTTCTTTAAAAGCCTGCACATTCTGCTTCTGATATTTTCCTACCAGATCATTTCTGAGGGGAATACGGCTGCCTCTGGCTTTTAAAAAGTTTAGCTGCTGTTTCTGAAAGCTTCAGAATTAATCTAATCCATTTTATATGTGCATATGTGTGTGTGTGTGCGTGCATGGAAGTTTGTATTTGTATGAAAAGCTAACTGGAATGTCAATATACCAGTATATCTGGGGGGGTTTTTTGTTTGTTTGGGTTTTTGATTTTTTGGTGTTGGTTTTTTTTTTTGTATTTTGTGCACTATTTTCAGTCTCTTTTTTTCTGAAACTTCTGGAAAACATTACAAAAAAAAGTTTGTTGAGGTTTCTTGCAGTCAGAGCATTGGTGAGTGTAAAGACGCAGTGATCACAATTCTTTCCATACAGATGCTTTCTTTTATTTAGATTTGTTCATAGACCAGAAATACCCCCTGGTACACTTTGTGGTATGTCATGCTTTGGACATATGTGATTTCATCTGGGGGAAAACCAAAAAAAGCCGCCAAACTGATTCGCCAACTCAAGCAAAGAGTAGCCATGCAGAATTCAGTGACAGGCCAGCCCAGAGAAATTCACCATGCAGCTCATTCTTCAGCCATTCCCACCTTCACTCTCTCCTTTGCCTCTCCAGTGATGCCACATCCCAGATGAAGGGACAACCAGCCCTGTATCTTGGATCATGAACTGTGAGCAAACAATCCAGCAGCTCTATGAGATTCAGCTCTGTGAGATTCAGTAAAGCAAGCCACCTTGGGCAGAACAAATGATGTTTTGAGGCCCAGCATGTTGTCCATGTACCTCTGCAGTGGTTTCCAGCCATGGGCAGAGGTCTTGGAGGGTAGGGAGAGGCCCCTGGAGATGCCTGGTCCTGCAATGGCTCCAGGACCCTGCGTCATGTTGGCACACAGGCAGCCACCTTGGCACCTGGCTGTGCTCTCACATCTGGGGGGCAGCATCATCCCTCTTGCTATTCCTGTTCATGCAGTTTTGACTGGCGGCTTGCATTACCCCAACAGCCTGAAAAGTGATTATTTCCACTGCTGGCACCACAAGACCTCCTGGCAAAGAGAATGCTGCTTCAGCAGCAGATTCCATTTTCCCCAGGGCATAGAAACCCGTGTGACATGGCGCAGCACAGCTGGAAATCAGGTGCCAGCCTCCTTCAGGCAAGCCAGCAGGCATGGATGCCAAAGGGGCTCAGCTATGGCACAAAGTCTGCAGTGGACTTACCACTGTTGTGAATGCTGAAGTTGCCCTTGAGCAGCCATGAAGTTTTTCTCCAAAGTCACAGTAAGTGTGACTGAGCACTGCTGTGAAAATAAGTCAGCTTTGCTCACAGTAGAGCAGAGTGACATGCAAGCACAATCAGCAAACACCCGTGTTTCCCTTGGCATGACTCTCCTGAGCTCCCAGGGGATCAAAGGCACCCAGTCTGCCTGAGAGTGTTTCAAGCTGAAATCCAGCCCTTGCTGCCTGACTGAAAACTGCTCAGGGAAGCAGGAGGGATTCATGAACCCCCTGTGCCTGTGATGGCCTTGGTCACTGTGAGGTGACCCTCTGGAGGCTTTCGCCCACGCCCAGCATGTCCTGTGCATTCATGGAAAACTGGGCTTTCACTAAAGGTTGTGAGGGCTGCTTCAGGCAAGGGAACAGAAATTTTAGTTGACTTCCCTCCCACTGCTATTCCCAGCTGCCATCTGAGGGAACATCATCCCTACATCCATAGCCTTTTCTGATATGGTGGCTTGCTCTCACAAGGAACAGTGGAATCAAGCTGGAGGCAGCAGTGGGTCACAGCAGAGCCCAAAACATTTGTGGCCAAGGTGGCCACAAGTGGCTTGGAAAATGTGCCATGAGGGAGAACTTCCCCATTGCCTCTGCCCACAGCCCCCCTTGGTGCAATGCACTCTTTCTCACCATGGCCACACACTTACCCCAAGACCCCAGGTGCCATCCAGAAACATCTTCCCTGAGCTGCTGCTGCTGCTGCTGAGGGCACAGACCTGCGTGAGCTAACGCAATGCAGAAGAGCCGTGAAGCTCTCATCTGTCAGCCCTAGGTAGGAATTTAAATTAAAACTCATTTAGCTTGGTGCTCCCTTCTGATTTATTGGCAGACGTTTCTCACTGTTTGAGCCTTGTTAAATTTCTAGCAAACACTTCACTGACCAGCTGTTCATATTAAGTCAAAAGAGTTCTGCAGAGTGGGGTCATTGCTGCCTCACTTTTGGCGGCTCTCGTACACAGTCCCCACAGAACTCTCTTGGGGAGGGAATTATACCCATCACTCCATGAGACACCTTGCTAATGCCAGTGAAGCATTCCAGGGTTTGGGCCTCTGTCTCTCCCAGTTCTCACATTTTTTGTGCTATGAATCAACAAAACACCTCAAAAGCATCCTGTCAACTGATGGGGCAGGATCATTTTCCACTTCAGGCCCTTTTTCTTGCCGTTCCATCCTGCTTGCTATGACCCAGTCAGGCATTTTCAGATGGCTATGGAGGCAATGTCTCAGGTCTGCAGTGCAGTTGCAAGCATTAGTCATTTACAAATCAGACTTTGTTTTTGCACTTAGGGATCTCAGTGAAGAAACTACAAAGTATTAGTGTTTTACCTGCGAAAGAGGATAGCTTTAGCATCCAAGCACATCTCATGCATGCAGTAAAGATGCCAGAGCTTTGAATTCTCCTTATTTATCGCAGTAATGCTATTTTACATTTAGATTGTGTCTCCCTACTGAAGTATATCAGGGTAGCTCATAAACAACATACACACTTTAATAATACATCATGGAAACACAGCATCCTCTGGGGTGGACAGAAAAACCCAAGGAGAACTCAGTGCGTAGCACAAAAAGAAACTTGTCTCAAAGCAGAAAGAGAAGTCACGACGCTTATGCAACGCTCTTACAACTATACTGCTGTGGAGAGGGAAAAAACCAAACAACATTGTTTTTTAAACTTTTCATCAAAAATCCACTACATGGTGAGCTCTGTGGAATTCAATTTATTGAGCTCTCAGGATCACAAGTTAGGTCAGCCTTGCCAGGAATTGATGCAGTTTGTAAGTAATCCAAACTTGAGGTCTCAGAGCACTGTTATATTTCTCTGATCTCTTGCCTTGCTC
This sequence comes from Pycnonotus jocosus, assembly GCA_013400435.1. Classification (NCBI taxonomy): domain Eukaryota; kingdom Metazoa; phylum Chordata; class Aves; order Passeriformes; family Pycnonotidae; genus Pycnonotus; species Pycnonotus jocosus. Next base: position 459,558 of record VWYP01029193.1, on the reverse strand, counting down.
TACTGTTTATTCATATGGCACTGTATAGCTGTGCTTGGGGCAGGAAAGACACTACTTCCACCCCAGAAGCAGCAATTTGATCAAAACTGGGAAGGCTTAGGAACTGACGACCTTCCTTTCCACTCCAGGTGTGCAGTTAGTAACTAAACCCATGTTTGTTTTAAAGTGTGTGTGTGTGTTATTGCTGTTAGGGAGGATCTTTGCTCTTCCAGCTCAATTCAGTGTGTTATGTAGGTAACAGTCCAGTGTCGAATCTGGGCCAGGACTTTTGGGAAGCCGAGTGGATGACTGAGAACAATGGAAAAACTGTTCCTGACTTGCATTTGGAAAGGCTCTTTCCACCTAAATACGTGAGACTGTTCTAATCTTCATTCAGCAAAATCTTCTTACCAATTTGTTTTGAGTGAGATATTGGAAAATTTTGTTGACCCCACACCAAAACCAGGGATTTTTCTAGAATGTGCTTTCTGCTCTTAGAAATCTTAGATACATTGAAAGAATAGCTGGGAGGACTTTGTATTTCTTTTAACCTGTTGATTGACAAATGATCCCAATGGATTTTTGCAACTCTCTTACCTGTACCAAGCATCAAAATGGTAGAGAGTAATAGAGTATTCAAAATTTAGACTAAAAAGATTTAAGACTACAAAATAAAATCCTGTCTGCAGTAGGGAAGACATCATCCATCTCTGCCCTGTTAGCCATAGATAAGAGTTTTTTAGCTTCCATTAAACTCTTTGCAGATCTGAACTTGTCATCCTCTTTTTAATTCTAGGCAAGTAGCAAATTGTTTAAAAATGTAGAAGCTGTCCTTATGTGTATGCACGCTTGCTTCTGCCTTCAGCTTTCAAGCATCTGAAGGCATCCATTAGATTAGTTATCATGTTAATAAGTGGATTTTAGAAAGGCAGCATATCCACGGCTCTCACTTGGACAAAAACTCAAGTGATTAGAGGCTTATGTCTAGATATATCAGGGAACTGACCTCCATCCCTGAAAGTGTAACTTCGAGCTCATTTTATCTGCCACACAGAGAGAGGGGAATCTTAGTGCCCTGGTAGCAAGCAAAATTGAAAGCTATGTGGGAGATTAGAGATGGCTCTGTCTGATACTGAATTCCCATGCCTGGTGAAGAAAGGTGAGCGTGGTTATTGGAGGAGATGCCTTTTTCTGGGGAGGAAAAAAGAAAAAAGGAAGCAGCCCTTCTGGATCTTTCTCAAGGTAGCAGAGGATTCTTGTCCCTGTTATTACACATTCCCTGGCCCAGGTTATTGGCATGTTGTCCATGAACAATGTGGAGACAGAGAGGATTCTCTGTCAGTCATGTATGAGGAGCTGGGGGCTCTTCATGTTGGTAAGGGAAGTTCTAGTTAAAAAAAAATTAGCCATCAAACTGAAGGAATGGTGATTTCCCTGCTTCACTGTGGAATCAGCCCTTCTTTGCATCCTGTTAAATCTCCTCTGCCAGAGATGACTCATCCCTGAGGTTCATAAAAATACTTCTGAAGAGCTGAGAGGGTTTTTTTCTCCTTTTTTTTTTCTTTTTTACTGTTGAAGTGGACTCATAGCACTGAATATATATTTACAAAATTATTCCCTAAGGATATTTTCAGAATCCTGCTCTTTAATTCCATCATACTTTTAGCATAAATATAAGGATGTCTGTGACACAGGGGATACAATGTCAGCAATGTGGGTAAGAAACACACCTGCAAAACCTGAAATTATGTTCAATATTTTTGGAGAAAGGACAGGAATTTAATTTTCTGTTGTAGTAACCTGGTAGACATAGGCTTATCTAGGTTGCTTGGTTATTGGCAAAGAGAGGACTGATCAGGTAACCACTGCCTTGTGTACACAGGACAGCTGGGTGGGGAGCATCTTCCTTTTTATAATGGGGTCCTATTAGGGGGCACCAAAATCCTACAGTGAAAGTAATGCCTTTTTCTCTCATGTGCAAAGAGATGCTGCAGGCCAGCATCGTGAGCACTCCCCGTGGTCACTGGGGTAATCCACCTCTTCTGCAAGGTGTTGTTATGTCACATGTGCACCAGGGAGAGGAAAAATTTGCTCCCTGAACATTTTCTGTATTGCATTATCCATCAGGGCTGTGGTATGGGAGCTGAGAGTGAGTTTTGTGTGCAGGATGAGTCACAGCAGACTCAACCTGCTGCAGATGGGGGTACTCAAAAAGCCCTGGTCCCCAAGAGGCTCTAAGTGACAGCACAGGTGACAACCTAAGCAGTTTTCTTCCCTGAGGAAGTGAACAGCCACCAGTCAAGTGGCATCTTGGGATGAGTCATCGCTGTACTGAGCAGCACCATTATTTTGGGAATTAAGCAATGGAAGCATGTGCCCATGTATTTCAAAGGGCCTAACAATAACATCTACACCATTATGACCAAACTTCACAGAGTTTGGCAGAGATCAGGCAAACCGTGAAGTTTCTATTTGCAAATGCCTCATTGATGTTATTCCAGTGCTTCTGCCATTATCTCTTGCACATTCTCTGTCCTTCCCTGCCACACATTTAGAAAGCAAATAAGCTCATCAGACACATGTTCCATTTTATGAGAGCAGAGATGCACACAAGAGCGTGAATGAATATGAATAGCCCATTTTTGGCACTGCCCAAGCTTTGGAGCTGATTTGTGTGACTCAGAAATAAATACTGAGCTAAAAGGGCTCCTCCATAAAAATATGGATGGTGAAAGTAATGGGGAAAGGAGGAAACAATCTTCTCAGAAAATGGCTCTCCCTGAGACAGCTTCCTGAGACATGTGGCAAGTTTTGATGTGGGCCTGGTTTGTGTGGCAGCACTTTGGGCTTGCTGACAGCTCTCTGCCCAGGGAGCCAGGCCACTGCTTCACTCTGAACAAATGTCTTCAGAATGCAGAAAAAATACGCTCATCTTTGAAGGGAACAAAGATGAAAGAGAGTCTATAAAATTCTCAGCAACGGAAAATAAATAATAATAACAAAAAGCCATACAGAGCTTTAATTTCCTTTCTGTTTTGGTTTTGTTTTCGTTTTTTTTAACACTTTCCCCATTTCACACTCTCAGTCTTAAATAAGAAGGTGGTCTTGAATACTGCATTTTCACACTTGCCAATAAAAAATATTAGACTAGTTAGCATTATACACGAACTGGGAATGATTGTAAGCCTAACAAGACCAAAAACATCCCTAATAGTTAGGTTTTTACCTGTGTCTGCTTTTAAGGAACGATTTTAAATCCTACTACGTAGGCCCTAAGCTTGTCACATTGCTACCAAACCATGGGAAATCCACCCTTGCACCAGGGCTGGTGTAAAATAGGCACCCAGAAAGCTGTCAGTTGTGCTGGATTGTCATTCCAAATACATAAGAGAAGAGCTTTGTTTTCACTGCAGAATTTTGGTGCCCCACAGTTTTTGGTAGAAGGGCTGTTAACACTGTGCAGAAGCCCATAGGCAGATCTCTAGCCTTGTGGATCCCAGATCCTCACCACCTCCCCAAAATCTAGACAGCTGTGGAGATCAACTGTTTTTTGTTAATTCTTGGAGCTCATCGAAGAGTGAATAGAAGTGGAATCCATTTGTGAGAGATGGGAGATGCTTCTCTGCTGGACTATGAACCCTATTTTGATAGCAGCACTGGGTTTTTAAGGCTGCCTCTGTCTAGGTGCTAAGCCAGTCTACATGGTATCAGCTTATTCTATCCATTGTACACTAAAAATGATGTGTGGGAGGCCCCAAAGATATCTCAGAGGGATTGTACCTTCAAAGGCCATGCCTTCAAATGTTCACTAGTGGCTATTCTGACCTGGTAGCAGAATAATCCAAGTGTGCCAAGCCAAGAGAACTGTAAAGTCCATACTTTGTAAGGCAGATATAAAATAAGATGTAGGAAAAGTTTCTTTTAAAACTGTATCTATTAAATCACCGCCAAGTGTTTCTGAAGAGTCTTGGAAAGAAGGTTTGAGTACTGCCTGGACTGACTCTTGTCCAAGCAAGGAGATGAGGAAGGTTTTAGGTTAGCTCTTTCCACAGCACTGGTTGATAATGCTTTCTGCTATTGGAGATTAATGTGACAGAGTTAAGAGTTTTATTTAGTAAGTCTTTACTCCTTACTGTATTTTGGTGTGATTTTTTTTTCCTGGAAGGTTAAACTAGAAAGCAGTGTTCCTACAGTGAATAAATACATCATAGGAACCAGAAACTAGAAAGGCTTCATACCTGGTCAGCCCTTGAAATCCTGCTGCATAAATAAAACAAGCCTTTGAGAGGAATAGTGTGGATTTTGTGTCCAGCTGCCTGCCACACAGAAGGGAGCTGAGAAGTGGGCCTGGGTCTGACTGTGAACCTGCTGTGCCAAAACCCTGGATGGGGAGGAAGAGACCCACTGATTCTGTCAGGGCAGATGGGCAGGGGATGCCTGGTCTCAGGGGCACGCTGGCCTCCAAAGAGCACCAACAGGGAGTTAAAGAAGGATCCATCCTCAGGTCCTGAGCTGTCAAAAATGGACTTTCAGGACATGACTGCTATGCTGTTGCTTGGTCTTAAGTGGATTCAACCAAAGGCTCTTGAGGGTTTAGGGAGCCCTCGCTCCATGGAGGAAAATGTTCACTGCAATTACTCATTGGGTCACTGTGGCCAGAGAGAGAGTAAAAGGCACAAAGTGATTTTCCTGTAGCAGGCAGCAGGTTTTTGGTGTACTTGTTATAAGCCTCTGGTCCTTCTATGAACCCAGGGTTGATTTAGGAAGGAATGAATCTTTTGCACAGGGGTATCTATAGTGGCTTTGGGGAAGGCTTTATAGATCTGCAGATGTCTGTGTACACATGGTAAAACACCGAAACGTGCCCTTCCTCCTGAAGGGAAAAGAGCCCATGTTTGAGAGCAGATGCTCTCCATACTGCCCCAGACTGTGTCACAGCCCTGCCACGGCACATCCTGGCACCGCCAGCCCTGCCTGTCCCTGCCCACCCCTGGGGCTCCCCCACCACTCCATGTCACCCCTTGGTGCCATCAGCCCCTGCCCCATCAGCAGTGCAGCAGGGCCAGTCTGCAGCTCCCCACAGCCCTGCCCTGCTGGCCATGGGCCCTCTGAGCCAAGCCCACCCACAGGGGCATATCCCAGCCTGAGAACAGGCTCCTGGTGACCAGGGAACACACTCCAGGTGACATCCCATGTACAGGGGCCTCTGGCTGCTTTCTGTCATCACAGTTCTCCTGCTGTGCTGAAATGTCCCAAGTCAGGGAAGAAATACATGGCTCGGTCGGGAATGCCATCATCCATTAAACCTGGAGCAGAAGGCTTTTCTCTGAGAGCTGGTTGCTAATTTGAGACAAGTTGTTAATGAGGTGCAGGCATATACCCTCAGCCAACTATCTTGTACCATTTTGTTCCCTGGAATTAGGTGTGGCATTCACTTCCAGCACTCCTGAAGGCAGTGTGCTGGGGTTTTGGGTTTAAGCATGCTGGGCTTGAGCTAACAAGGCAGCAGCATTGCTACATCTGTTCCATCTGGAGCTGTATGACACTGATTCACTTTTATTTTCCCCCTACAGCTTCACCCACTGGAAATAAAGGGATGTAAAGAACGTCATTCCTTGTCATTGTGGTTACAGAAAATCCTGGAAATGCAACTGAGAGTACATGTAGCTTCAAAAATCAGGAAGTGAAACAAACAAAGCCATGCAACATTTATTAATAAATTTCAGTTGTCTCCCTGGTTCCAAGTCCAGTTAGACGATTTCTCTAGGGGGAGGGCAGGAGGAAAGTGAATTTATGACTGTTGAATGTTTGAGCCTGTCAAAATTGTATTGAGTACTACAAAAAAATGGATGGCTAGAAATAAATTTGGGTGTGAATAAGCTGTTTCCTTCACAGGTCTGGTTTACACTGGCAGGGTGTGCTTAACGGTTGACTGGAGGAAAAAAAAATGTGACAGACAGGATTGTTTCTTACAAGCTCCACAGGGAATTTAAACACAAGCTCTGTTCTTCTTCCCTTTAATTCACCCTCTGGTCACTGGCAAAATAATTAAGATTCAAGCTTCGGGTTTAGGAGAATTGCTGGTAGAAGGGGAAGGGTTAACTTGTTTACTTGGGGTGGTTTTCTGTTTATTTTGTTTTACTTTTTTAAGCCCTGATGTGAATTACCCGTTTTGGCAAGTGAATGAGAACAGTTGCATGTACTTGGTATTTTCTGTCACATACACTATTATTAGTAAGAAACACATTTCCTTTTGGGGTGCTAAGGACAAAAATAAGGCTGTTCACATCACCACCCCCCTTATTAACTCTGTTAAAGCAATTGTGCTGGCATTTAAGAGAACTGGCAAATGCAGTTTTTCAGTGGCAAATGTGATGCATTCAACGCTCTTTTCACATGAAGAAGAAAACAGGGGCTTTTAAGCACAGGGAATAGAATAGCCAAGCTTTGGGCATGATTTCTAATATTATAAAGATAAAAGAGAGGGGAAAGATCTCATTTACTTGTTCTGTTGTGAAGGAAAGGAAACAGCTCTATTATCCAAAATCTCCTTTGGCGCTTTGAGTGCTACTTGGTGCACATTTTCTCTCCATGTGTAGACAGATCTGCCTTCAGTGACAGCTCACTGGGCTGTGGCTTGGGCTTTCCATGCAATATGGACAGTACTGCTTCATCATCTAAGCACAAGGACAGGACATGTCTCTGTAGCACGGAATTTATCCATTTGTAGGGCAGGATACCTTTTCTAAGAATGGGTCCTATCATGATGCCCAGATGCTGTTGAGCTCTTTTCTTTTGTCAACAGTGCTGTCATCATTCATAACAGCATGGTGGGTCATTGGGTCATCTTGCTGGGTACCCAAGCAATTCAGATCATGGGGTGCTGAAATTTACTTCCTTTCAAGGTGCTTTGCTCACTGGTGTTGACTTTAAATTTGGCCCAAATTTGGTTGGTTTGAAACTCTTGTGGTATTTGCCAACTCTATCTCACTTCATTTTCCACTGATACTGATTAAATAGAGTTCTTTGACTCTCCAAAACAGATTTCTTGTGCTTATCTCTCACTACTTGTCACTTATCTACTTGTCTCCATTTGTTGTGAAGAAAGTTGGTGGTTCTAAATCCAAGTAGAGGTTTAATGTTGCCCTCAACTTTGAGATAAACGAAATGCAGTGATGGAAAGTGCTACAATAACTGATGCACAGGACACTTGTTTACTTTTTCTTTTCTAAACTAAAATGCCCAAGAAGCTGGTAGTGATGGCAAGCAAAATGCCTCTTTCTGGCTGATGGGGACAGAAAAGTCATACAGAGAAGGCAAAGAGATATATAAATTTACACTTAGCAATGAGGTATTTTTCCTGTCTGTTTCAAGGACTTTGGTCTTCATCCACCAGTCTTTATATATATACTAAATAGCATTTAACAAGTGGCTTTTAAAATAGGGCAAACTTTTGCAAGGGGAGTATTTATAGAAGTAGCTATTTAGTTTGTTAGTAATTTTTGGTATTCATTTTGCTATTGCTGAATATACAGAATAGGATTATTCACCCACATTACCCAGCTGCTTCTGTTTGATAACACAATAAAGATTGCGAGGTGTCTTTCCATGGTAATGAGTGTGATGTCATGATTCATGTGATGTCACAGGTATGAAGAAGTGGGATCTGTGAGAAAGAGTTGTTTTTGAGACAGAAAATCCCCAAATATAAATGTCTTGCATTATTGGTCAAATGGTAGATTTTCATGCAATTCAATTAAGGAATATTGCATGAAATTAATTTTCTGTGACGCACTTGAAAAATGCTTCCTGATTTTGGAGTCCACTAAAAACACAATAGTATCTTATTAAAAGAAGCTGTGGTACTTTTCCAACTATTTTTTTCCTATGGATGAGACTTGGTGACGCCAGAAGTTTATAGAAGAAGGTGATATATTAGAGTGCCTAGAAAAGAAGAGGTGGGGTTGGGATTTTTTCATTTAGCTTGCTGGCAGTTCCAGCTGAACTGGATATGCACTTGCATTTGGAAGTTCTCTGACCCCTTCAACAGCTGGAACTTACAGAATTGTAAACTTAACACACATTTGGATTTTTCTGGTGCTGCAGCTCTGTGGAACTGCAATGAAGCCATGCAAGGGAATATTCAGAAATGTAGGTTTTAAGTCAGGTGTACTAACCATCACCACTAGATGCTTCAGTGGCTGTTTTGTGTAGAAGTCCTGTAACATTGATTGAGTTGATCTAACCCAAAATGCTATTGGTTCTTCTCTTCAGAAGTCTATTGAGATAATGCACCATTTCTCTGTCTCAGTAATGGGAAAAATCTCTTGAGCTGCACATGTGCATCACACAGCAGGCTCTGGACTCTATGCTGGATAATAGATAAACTTGCTTCTCATTCAGTTGCAGCTGAAGACTGGGAGTTTTCACTGCTCTGTGACAATGTGCATCAGGTCATTCTTGGTCATCCATTGATCAGCCTCACCTGGCATTTGGGATCCAGAGCAGGGCAGAGGCTATGCCAAGACCTTGCTGGTGGGCATCTCAACAACTGGCAAAGCAACCTGTTCAGAGGCACACTTCCAGGACATAGCCTTCACCAATGCAGCTGCTGCCTATTTCAACACACAACAATTTGGTGTTTTGAGCTGATACTTGTAAGTCTGGTTCTTGCTTTGGAATTCTGCTGCAATGCCCCAAATCATCTGTTTGGTTCTCCCCAGCCTGTTAATATTATCCCAGTCCTGTTTCTGCAGGTGACACACTTGTGTGTATGATTAACATATGAGCTAAATGATCTCCACTGACAGCAATATCTACTTCTGTCTTTCTCCATTTGGTAGAGCAGCACATGAGCTGCTATACTATAGAGCATCACTTCATATTAAGGGAAATATGCTGGGGAAAATCCATTTTGGATTTATGTTTGGAGTATCCACAGATGTCTGCTCAAGTTTTCCATTTTGTAAACTCTTCTTGTCAGGCTGAAAATGTAACTGCAGCTGGGATCAATGGGTAAACTCACAGATATTTTATGTCTTGGATCAAAGAGTATGGACAGGGCAAAAAAATAGCAAGAAATTTTTAACAGCACAACTCAAATGCAGGAAGACATCTGTTAAAGTTTTCCTGGTATTTTTTAACTGAGGATCTTCTCCATTAACACGATGTCCTCCAGTGCTATGGATCACCCAACTTGCTCCACCAGCAAGCTGACTTCCATTCCACTGGCATAAGTGTGAATGCTAATAACTGAGAGGAGGTTGATAGCAGAAAAGTATGTCTGGAGGTGGCAGCACTAGTTCAATCTGACCAAGAAATTATCACAAAAAGCAAGAAGAAATTATGGCCTTGCAGAGTCTGCCAGGAACTGGCTGGGATAAGCTGTGATGCACTTCAAACTCTCAGGCTAACCCCACACCAACCAGCTAGAGCTTGAGATACAAGAGGGAGCCTGCCTCTGGGATACTCTGTGGCTCTGAGTGCTGGACAGACAGCACACAGCACCATGGGAAAGCTGCATGAGGCCATCACTTCTGGAATTACAAGGAAGAGAGAAGCACTGCTGGTGTTGAGTTTTCTGGGAAAATGGAAACAGGTAAGTGAGGAAAGTACAAAGTCAGCTTTAGGTCAACTCTGCAGAGCAAAAAAACTCCACAATAGGCAGCTTTATTTTTCACAATAGCTGATCCTGAAGATGTTTTTAATAATTTTCTATCCACTCAGACAGAGATTTATCTGAAACTGCTGCAGGTATTTGAAAAGTATTGCAGTGCCCTTGAAATGAGCAGTATGTTTTTAAACTAATAGTGTCCAGAGAAGATGAATGCCCAACATGGTTTGTGATTAAGCTAAGGTTTCCCAGTCAATCTTGCAATTTCAGGGATAGTAAAACATGCTTGTTAGCAGTAACAAAAAAACACTTGTCCCAAATCCTTAAATTCCAAGACAGTAAGAGTGGGAAGAAAGTACTACTGTGAAGATAATTAACCCTCGACAACAAAACAAAAATTTCTTGCACAAAAGTCAGCTGCCTAGCTCACATTGAAGCTTAGGGCAAATGTTAATACTCCCATAGTTGACTTATAGATTATCTGAAATGTTTTATCAGAAAAGAAAAAAGCAAGTCCCAAACCCAAAGGCCATAAAACCAGATCATGGAGCTCCCTGAAGTATGGGAAAAGCACAATGCATGACTAAGAGCCAGTGACTGAAAAGAAATATCCAGAGCTACAATGACTTTCTTGTGTTGCCAGAACATGTAGGCATCAGGAGTCATGACAACAGAAAGAGCATTTGGATGCCTTCAGTGTGATTCCTTTTTGCTCTATCCTTTGTTTTCTCCTTCACACGTGTGAAGGAGGAGAAGTCGCTGGTGAATCTGTTTGCTTTTGCCCTGGTGCCAGAAGCAAACCCTGGTATCCTGCATGGTGAAATACAACATGGTGGAGATATGCACATCACTAGAGGGACTGAGTGACATGTCTTGCCCTGTTGCTTACCTGTTACATCCCAATGCCATTGGAGTTGCCTGGGTTGATGCTGCTCTTTAGTGGTGCCAGGTATTTTTCTGGATGTGACTGTGATTTCCGAACACCGTCACTGCCCTGGTATGAAGGTAAATGATGTCAACAGAGAATGGTGTCAGGTCCTGTTTGCTCAGAGCTGTTCTTCTTAAGAGTGTTGGAGGAGATGCTAAATGGGTTGACCTGAAAGTGAGTGCTTTACCAAGAATGTCCTAGACAGCCTGCTGGGAACAAGGACAAGGTATTACACACAGTGTTACTAGCACAAAGAGGAATTTTCAAATGTACTGTCAGAAAAAGGAGAAATTTTATTCCCACTGAGGGTTTATCAGAGATGGGTGTAAGAGTAAGTTATAAAATGTAGAAATGTATTGATGTTAATAGTTGGAGGTAATATGTATCAAGTGCTGAGTCCCTTTCAAGGGACACCATTACTGGAGTGGCTGTGGATCAAAACTAGTGAGAAGTGTTTGAGGACATCTTCCAAGAGATTAAGTGACATTTATCCTACTGCTCACTATTAGATAAAATGTTGAGAATCCCCTGGATTGTCAGTCCAGCAAAAGTTACCTTCAACTTCAGGCAAAATCGAGGAATGGAAGGAAGGTGCATTGATCTAGTACTCACCACTGGGGTAAGAACAGGAGAAATGAGCCTTTCAGAAGGAAAAAAAAACACCCAAAACAAACCCTAACCATGCCCCAAGAAACCGAAGGGAAACTGTATAGCAATATCGAGAGCTGTATCAGTGTTACCAAACCCCAGAAATAAAGGATGATGAGGTTCAGAGGAGCTCTTGACCGAATAGGGAGATTTACTTCAAATACTCTGCCTACAACTCTCTGAACTGAGTATGCTTCAAGCTTTTTCCAGTCTGAAAGTTTAGAGTGGGGGGAGAAGTAGTTTGATGACTGAAAAACGCTGGAGAACAAGACTGTTAAAATTGGAGTTTATAATCTCTGGATGTATGATTAGCATGCAAAACAAAACATATGTCATGATTTATAGATCCCATCTTATCCAAGACTATCTTAAGCAGATGACATCCACACTGAGGACCAGAACTAAAGCGCTGATCCTGAGTACATGCTAGATTATTGTCAGAAAGAAATGAAACAGAAAAAAAGAAAAAAAAAATTGTTTAATCCAGGGCTTTTGTATTGCTCCCCTCCCAGGCTGGTACCCCAGTAACTAGGCTGACCAAAGGATCTTCTGCCTGCCCTTCTGTCTCACTGGATTGTGGCTGTGCCCCTGGCTGAGAAATGGCTCAGTGTCAGGAGAAGCAGGGCAGAGCTTTCCTGCCCACAGTGTGGAATGGCTTGGTGGTGGGATTCCTATCAGTGGATGCTGCAGAAGCTCGTTTCATAATCCTCAAGTCCTAGAGCACCTCTCTAAAATCAGTATCTGTCCTCAAGGGAAGCATAGGAATCTGAACACAGATTCTGTGAGAGAAGACTTGAACCCTGCCATATGTGCAGCATGACTGGTGGCCGAAGGAACAGCATGGAAAGCAAAAGCATTTTCATGTGTGTGGCGATGCGCTTTTATGATTGTATTAATGTTTTATCAGTTAAAGTTTGAAAAAATGGTTTGATCTCTGTACCCCCCTCTGTACCCCTCCCATTTGGTTCATCCCAGTTACCAGTTTATGTCAATCCTCGTGTTACATAACCTTCATGTCTTGCCCCCTCCTGCCTGTCATTTGGAGCCCAGCCTTCCCTTCCAGAATGTTCAGCTGGGCTCGGAAGGTGATTGGGCGGGAGTCCCGTCCCCTCCCCTCTCCTTAATCCCTGTTGGTTGCTGCCCTGATTGTCATGCTATTTGCCGCTCCCTTCCCTTTGTTGATTGGTCGGGAGCCGGGCTCAGCCCTAGGAGCCACCCCCCAATAAATTTTCAGGTTACTAGGCTCTCCTCGCTCTTGGAGGCTGACTTCTCTAGGGTGAGGAACCCATGTGTGGTTCATTCAATAAAGCTCGGAGTTTGTCCCCTCTAAGTGCCTCCCTTTGCATCCTTGCCGTTGCCACAGTGGTTGTCCTCAGGGGGAAAAGGCCCCACTCAGGGAAGGCGAAGTCCACCCATGGACAGAGCTGTACCCCAAACTGCCGTGAGTGTGCTCTGAGCTAGACGGGGCAGACAAAGAGGAGCGCACCGCGACACGTGTAGCAGAGGTGCAAGAGTTAGCTACTTCTGAGGTTTACTGGATTACCTGGAAACAAAACAACTTCAGAAATAGAGCTGAAACTGTTTAGAAAAAGAACAAAATCCTGTTTGTTGTTTTTCTTTCTAAGAAAAGTCTGTTATTTAAGGACAGTGATTCTAAACATATGACAGAGAAAATAGCATTCAAAAAGCAGTTGTGTGCTCAAAATATCAATGCTTAAAAATGTAAGGATTTCATCTACTGCTTTGTTTTGGATTGTTTGACAGAGGCATAAAGCTATATTTCCTGGGTCCTTAGGTTACTTGTACGAACATTTTATTTACATGTCCAGTTAAGCCCCAAATATATTTTAAGAATACAGTTTTGTGAATTTGGGCCAAGTTCTTAAATGCAGGGCAGATTTGGAATAGCATGCATGACTTCCTAGGGTACCTAGGACACTGGATTAATCAAGACGTGAGATGTGCCCGTATTGAGGGACTTTGAGCTTTTTAATCTCATCCATGTGTGTTGTAACATTTTGACTTGCATGAATCCAAGAATGCAAAAGGGAAGTGGGACATGAAATGAACCTCTTCCAGCATCTTTATCAATGCAGTACATTTCTCCCAGCAGGCCAGAGTGTGCCTAATCAGACAATGGAAGGCCAAGAGACTCACCAGGAGACTACAAATCCATTAATTTGGTATCCCTTGTGGGGAAAAGCTGGAAGCAATTGCAGGATTTGTTAAGCAAAAGGCTTGGCGAAGTCAATTGATTAGGGAGGTTTCAGAGAAAGCTGTTCTTGCTGAGCTGCCAAGGTAGAAGGTCCAGGAAATTTTAAAGTGACTTATTGGCACCATGTGAAACAGAATGGGTGCTGCTGCCACGTAAGAAAAACTGAAAAACTATATGAAGTTGTTGTCATTTTTTTAAAAGAGGACAAGTATCTGATATTTCACCAGGAATCCAGTCCATCATCTCATTTCACTACTTTAAATCTCTACAGAGCCCAGTGCATACAAGGAACTGATAAATGCAAGTGTTGTAATAAATACTCATTACAAGTGTTCGAGTAAAGAATCTCTGTCAAGAAAGAAACCTTTCCTAAGATTAAACTGTTTTTAAATAGGGGAGAATCTCACTCAGCAAGCATATAACTCAGTGTTTGTCCATTTTTTTTTTTGTTCCTGGTCCCCTGCACCAGCTGAAAACTCCAAACCAGGAGAGAGGCACTACTTTCTACAGCACCCCAAATTAAAAGCTATCCTCAAACACTTCAGGATTTCACAAGGAATGATGATACATCTCTGAATAATGTAGAATTGTGTCCAAGTCTGCTAAAAATTGAATGGGGAGAAGGTATTACAGCAAGAATTTTCACATAGTCAGCAATCAGATGTAAGAAAAATCTGTTATAGATGGCCTCTATTTCAGAGATAATGAGGTAGGGAGACCCAGGTTAGGTGTCTGGAGAGAAAGAGCTGCTCCACAGCATCTTTACAGAGACAGTGTGGAGACACGGGGGATAACTAAAGCCTGACTGCTGTGCTCTGCAAGGCAGCCAAGGGACGAGGGTCTGTGTGACAAGAATGAGACACACACTGAGGGGCTTTGGAGTGCTTCTGAGCAGTGCAAGCTGCATCTGTGCTAAAGCTCACACAGAGCTGTGCTTCAGAGATCTTTTCCCCATGTGAAGGGAGCAGGCTGGAATCAGGTAAAGGTTGGCACCTGGCAAAATGCTGCCCAGAGAGAAATGGCCAAGCCCAGCAGTGAGCAGAGCCTGAGCCAGCGGTCAGTGACGCCCCATGCTCATCACTGAGGATGACACTGCTGGCCAGGGGATGGACTGGCTGGGTTCAGAGCTGAAAGGACACCATGCAGGGACCCACAGCTGAGCACAGAGCCTCTGCTCTGTTAGCTTGCCTGCTGGGGGAGGCCAGCCTGCCGTGTGCACACGGGAGAGCAGAGCAGGCAGCGCTCTCGCAAGACTGCCAGGACCTTGCCAGGCTGCCCGGCAGTGCAGGCAGCGCCCTCACAGGACTGCCAGGACCTTGCCAGGCTGCCCGGCAGAGCAGGCAGCGCTCTCACAGGACTGCCAGGACCTTGCCAGGCTGCCCGGCAGAGCAGGCAGCGCTCTCACAGGACTGCCAGGACCTTGCCAGGCTGCCCGGCAGAGCAGGCAGGGCAGGGAGCAGAGGAGCAGCTCCTGGGATATCAGCACTCTCCAGTGAAGCGTGGGGCAGCAGCCGCAGAGCAGCAGGAGCAGCCACTCAGAAAAGCTGTTGCAAGGAATCCAGACACGCTGGGCTTTCTTTCCCTACAGTGGCCTGGCCAAGACCCAAAGCCCTGAAGAGACGGTGTCAGCTCTAAGCTGCCGTCCTGTTAGTTGTCAGGAAAAACGCTTAGGAAAATGAACTGTCCTTTTCTGTTGTGTGATTCTCCACCCGTTCCAAATGGAAAGGGAAATGAAGTAAGGATTTATTTTTTATGCTTCAAGAAGTCCCTACTTAAAAAGACAGGTTCCAAGGGAAAAAAAACCAAAAAAATTCTGACATGCTTGTCCTTTGTAATAAGAATACAAAAATGGTTTAACGTGCTTGGTTGCCTCTTCAGGATTCTTTGCATTTTGCTTTATACAAGCAGAACAAAGGGGCGATGACTGGGCTACTGAAAAAAAAACAAGTTTTGTTTCTCCCCATAGAGGAGAAGAATGAAACTGAGAGAAGTATGTGCTCCCCTTGATGAAAAAAGACAATGTATTTCATATCCTGATCAGTGGGACTTGTGGTTTTGACAACAGAGAGATCAGCTATAAAAACTAAAGTAAGAAAAATAATCAGCATCTTTCTCAGGAGCACCTATGAAACCCTCACATATTTATCAGTGGGAAAAAAACCTTGGACATTTCTGTTCAGGCTAAGGTGGCACAACTACAGTTGCCAGTGGTGGACCTCTGGCAAGATCCAGGACCGGTGATGCTGCAGGTGTGAAGGAGGGGAGGGGAGGCGAGGCGAGGCGAGGCGGTGCGAGGCGGTGCCTTCATGCTGAATGTGGTGTGTGCAGTGTGTGAGGGGCACGTGAAGTTCCCTGGTGGCTTCTAGCTGCCAGCCTGGATGCAGGTAGGAGGACAGGGCACATAATCTCAAAGAAGGGAACATGTGCAAGAATTGTGATTGCTTGTCCCTCCTTGGCCTATCTGAAAGGGAGGATTGGTCAAGGATAGCCACTCACAGCCAGGAGAAATGTCTCTGGGGCTGCCTCTCTCTGTCCCTGAGGAATGTGTCCTGCCCTTTTCCCCTCACAGGCGTGGCTAATTATCTTTCAGCCAGTTTAATGAGCTGAATCAGTTCACCAAGGGCAGACTGAGAGCAAGAGCTGATTTGAGAGAAGCAGGCAGACACACATCCAAATGCCTGCAGGGGATAGAGGAGGAGAGGAGTAGGGAGAGGGACTGGCCTTTAGCCATGCCAGTGAGCAGCTAGAGTCAGCCTATCCCACCTTGGTAAACCTCACCCAAAGCAGTGGGTAGGCAGTGCTTCACCCCACCTGGCTGTTGGGGCTGCCCCAAACTGGGCTGGGGGACTCCCACCTTCTCACACTCCTCTTGTTGGAAATAGCTGCCTTCCCTGGAGTATATTCTGCTGCCTGTGTGCCAGGTCAGGTTGTCAGAGAAAAAGACCCTGAAATCCCATGTCCCAGGAAACTAGACCAGTTTAGTCCATGTAATCTACAGGCATGAGCTGGCCCATGACCAAAAACACCTAAAATGTTTTCTGTGCCTTGGCATCTGTCCTTGGGTGCTGCTTACTTCTCTGAGGAAACCGCTGACATTTCCTCAAGAAACAGAAGCATCACAATGGCATTCTAATTTCTGGTAACTGAGGTTTTGCATGTACTAAAAAAAGGCATAGCCATCATGGCTTACTTACAGGCTTGAGAGGAGGGTTTGGCAGGGATAAAATCTCTGCAAAAAGTCTTTTGGAAGCGACCCCTCCTCTCTGTGCTGCTGACAGTCTTGGCACTGTCCAGATCACGACTCTTGGCTGTAACCCAAGTTCCTCCTGGATGCACTTATTGAATCTCCTCCCCTTATTTTCCCCAGTGTGTTTGGAAGACAAAGCCACACAATGGGGTTTAGTGAAAGAGTTTCATTTTCTACCCCAAGTGCTAGTTCCCAGGGGAAGAAAAAAATATCCGTACCCTTTAATTATTATTAGTTGTTGTTTTCCAGTTTTGAAGACCTAGCCTTGATGCCACACTTTCTAGAGCTCAGTGGTGGGCTGTAATCAGTTCTGGCCAGCCCTCTTGGCAGATGCATCAGTGCAGTATCTCCTTGGAAGATTTTTTCCTCTTTGCAATTTGTCAGGAGTTGTGGACTTACTTCCAAGCCTTCTGTTGGCAGAGTGTGGAGCATATGTTTAGTATGAAGTATGTTTGTGTGATTATAGTAAGTTAATATACACCTAAAACCCAAAGGTGTAATAAGATTAGTAAATTTTAAGGTGAAGTATCCAGTCTCAGTTTTGAGGAGAACATATTCCCTGGGGGTCTGTGAGGACCTGGCATGCTCAATAAAGTGCCTTCAAAGTATATGAATGAAGTGGTATCTGTATCTTGGACAAGAGAATCTATTTTTAGACACGATGTTTTGACATTCTCTCTGCACATCAATGCTTCGTGGTTCCTGAAGGGAAACTCATCAATCTGGGGCAACAATTATATGGGAATCTTCATAAAGGAAACAGATTTTAAGAAATGGGTATATGGATTAATGATTTGAGACGCAGCAAAGCATAGGAGAAGCAGCTAAGCTGGATCCTTGAAGAGTGTGAGTTATTTAAATATCAGTTAGCAGGATCACAGAGGACAAATCCAGGATGATACTGCTTTTAACAAAAGTTGCCTGAACACATCCCATTGGCATGTTTGACACTGGGAAGGGGAGAGCTGTGAATGGATGACTTGCTGTGCAGCTGGTTCAGTGCAGATCCTTTGTGGAGAAGACAACAGCTCCTCAGCTGGATGGATGGGTAGGTGGAGGAAGGCATTCAATCAGTTCCCATAGCTTCAGGTGTGCCTGCTGAAATTCTCTCTAGAGGGAGAATATCTCTGTGTTGAGGCAACCTTGAAAATGGTTTTGGAGTCCCACATCCACATATAGTCAAACAATACTGCTAGCTAAAGGCAACTTGTCAAAGCACGTTGCATTTTCACCTTCATAAGACCATTATATCCTGCTGATCCTCTCTAAAATGAGAAATAAAAATCAATAAATCCCAGATCCATGTAATCTATTCTTAACATGTAATGGAACCTCATCAGTAATGTCTGGTAATTTGCTATCAGCTCGGTCAAGGACAGACAAATTACTTAATTACACGTAACAGTTATTCTGTAAAGACTTAGGAAAACACAGATAAACGTAACTAATCCCTCTTTATTTATTCCCTGCAAACAAAAGCCTAAGGGTTTCTGGAGAGGCAAAAAAAAAAATACAAAGAAAAAAAAGCTGTGCAATTAACATAATTAGGGACGGCTGTCGCTCAAAGCCGCGCCGCAGCCCCGAGGCGGGTTCCGTGCGCTGCCCCTGCAATGCGGCGCTGCTGCCACCGGGCGGCGCCGTGCGCGGGTGGCGGGGCCGCTCCCGGAGCCGCTCCCGGGGCCGCTCCCGGGGCCGCTCCCGCTCCCGCTCCCGCTCCCGCTCCCGCTCCTGGCGCGCTCCCGCCCGGCTGTGCCTGGGAGCTGTAGCACAGGCAGGGTCATGGATGTTTAGAGGCGAAGCGTCAAAGCAGAGCTCTGCCAGCCTCATGGTCTGACTCGTAGAAGACGCAAGAGAAGCTCCCCCGGAGTGCCCCCATTGCTCCTGCCCCTTTCAGCTGGCTGGCTGGATAGGTGGAGGGAGTCAACCAGTTCCCATAGCTCCATCCAGCTTTAGGTGTGCCTGCTGAAGATATCTCCAGTGGGAGCACATCTGCGTGTTGGGGCAACCTTGAAAATATTCCTGGACTCCCATATCCACAGGAGTCGCATGTTGAACATCCACTGCTTCCTAGCTTCATCCCAAAGCTGCTTTTTACTTGAGAATAAAATATGATTGCAATCAGGAGAGACAAAGCTTCAGATGACTTGGCATTTTTCTTCCTTGAGTGACTGCATTTCTCCAGGTGATGTCTTTCCTTTTAAAGAAAATCATCACAACAGCAATTTGTGGGATATAGAGTCTGCGCTCTTCACATCAAAACAAGAAGAGTTTTCACTGAACTGCTACCTGATCAGGATTAAAAGATCATACCACTGAAGTTGCCTACACTTCATTCTGCACCTATCTCTTGTTTGCATCTTGGCAACCTCACCTTACCCCTGGGGCAGGATCTGTGATTCCTGAAGGTACAAGTGACCCATGCTTCACATCATGCTCTCTCCATGGAAAAACTGTCCTATGAGCAGTGGGTGGTGATATTTGATGCTAGTTACTATCCAAATGCTGAAAGGATCTTCAGGTTGAAGGGAAGCTTGTGAAATGCCAAAGAAAGCCTTACCTCTGCAATGAGTGAGGGAAGACTCTCAGCTCTCAGTCCTCTTCTTGGTTATGAACACAGGTTGCTCCTCTTTGATGGACACACACTTAAGTTCCCTTTACAGACTAGAGGAACCAAAAACACCACAGAAAAATGAGTGTTCTGTGTGCTAAATGTTAGAACATAATCACAACAACAACAACAA
>VWYP01029193.1:335671-440151 GCA_013400435.1 Pycnonotus jocosus | reverse complement strand
AAAGGCAAGAAAAGTTAAAGCAGCCCCTATGGAGGGGAAAAAAAAAATAAAAGAACCACACAAGAGACTGTAATAAATTCTTACCAAAAGACAAAAAAGAATTCCCTTCCTAAAACACATTCAACACAAGAGATGAAGAAAAAGGCAGCCTGATTCTATTAACCAAGTATTAACACCCCTGGCTAAAGAAACCCTGCAAAAAGGAAGGATTAACATTTTCAATAAAGGGGACCAGATATTGCAGTGCTAATCATCAGCACTCTCCACTGACAGAAGAATAGAAAATAATGTTCTTAATAGTGTGAAAGAGAACAGCAGGTACACAGGCAAAGAATCAGAGGTTACTGCTGGCAAATGACAAATAACTTGGTTAGGAAAAGGCATCACAAATAAGGGAAGTCTCTGCAAGAAATAGTAACTATGCAAATTGTCCCAGCATCTCTGTGTCTGGCTGAGCTGCAGTTCTGCCAGTGGGTGTTGTGGAAAGGGCTTTAGCACTAAACATCGAGGCCATGTTTTGCATTGCGATTTTCTAGTCACCATTTTTTGAAAAATAGACCCCAAATGTCCTATACATTGCATAATCTTGCAAAAAACCATACTAATTTACTGAGTAGCTCTGAAGTCTAATGCCTTGTGTTCTTATGCTGCCTGTCATTACAAGAGCAGCCTGCCTGTTATGTTAAGGTGCATGTGGAAAGATGGGGAATTGTGTTGTGTCATTTAGTGTAAACAGTCACAGTCTCTTTACAACTGAGTCTGAAGTAGCTATTCAGCTAAGCAGGACTGGGCCATTGCCATCCCTACAGAGCAGCCTGCCAGGTATTCCAGGTGGGGAAATTCTGGGCAGGGATCTCAACTCAGAAGGAGGGCTGAGGGTGGTGGGGAGGGCAGGTGAAGGCTTTAGGCTTCTTTCTGCTGCCACCCTTGTTAGCACTGCATTTCTCTGTGATAGTGAGTGGTATCCAGACACTTTGGATATTTGGAGCTATGGGTGCATGTGCACTTTGTGCTGCTTGGGTGCTGTAGAGCTGATGTGGCTCTATGTGTGCATTAAATTCAGTATCATACAGTGCGTGATCAAACCTGTTTCTCCTTCCAAAAGCCTCCTCAGAGAAATGTACCTCATATACATGCCATGAAGAGAACCCTTGGGTTCAGATAAAACACACAATTTCTGGCTGCTACAGAACTGGAGCTATAGGTTCTTTTTAACCTCTTTCATAAGATGATAAAATACTGGAGGCTGGGTTTTGCTCTTTCCCTGTTTTCATGCAACAATCCAGTACATCTGTGTGCTACCATTCCATTACATGATTGAATATAACCAAGTATGCTCTTGCTCCCTACCCTAAAATGCCTGCAGAGCAATTAACATTCACACTGTACACAGGTAGCATTTTGTCCGGTTTTGAGTGACAGCTCTTTGGAGAACAATGCAGATACACACAGTATTAGATTCCCCCACATTTACAGACTCAAGGAGAAAAACTGTCCTCTCCTGAGACTTCCAGGCCATTTAAGCAGGCAGAATTTAATTACTGACAGCATATAAGGATGTTCTCTGAGCTTCTTGGAACAAGAATGAAGAAGCAGGAGCAGACCAGGAGCACAGACAACCCACATGTTTACTCAGAGGGCTCCTTCCCAAGTTTGCTGAATCATGAACATCTCTGACGCAGGGAATTCTCTCCCTGCTGCTTGTTTCAATCTGTGCTGTGTTAGGGTACAGAGCTCTGGTTTACAATGTGTTTTGATTTGGCTGGGGAGGGGAAGGTTCTCAGCTTTAAGTATCTTTTTTCCCCCATTAACCCATACAGTGTCACAGAGTCCACTCTATCCTCAAAATTTCATTCCTGGATCCAGCGTCTGAGGTTTCTCTGAAGTTTCCTCAGGGGCCCTTCAGTTCACGAGAACACTGTTACCAAAAGAGATTAAATGAATTAAAAATTGATGACTGTTCTGTACTGAATGTCTTGCAGTCAAGGATATTTAAACAGATAGCATGGAGAGTGGAAGGAAGATTGTTTGCCAGAGTATTTTTTTTCTGTTTTTAAATAATAGTTTTATGGAGACGAGGAGGAAGATAAGGAAATGTGGAGCAAGGGGAGTGTCTGCTGGTGCTGGGTAAGGAAATTCCTCTTATAAATGCAATATTGAGAAAAAAAATAGACTTCTCTAAGAGAGGCCTTTGCCTAAACAACACAGAAGACACTCAGAGAGAAATCAGAGAATTTTGCAAATTAATGTAATTTGAACCCCAAACCTGTCTTGGCACGGCTGGGCACTTTGATTGAGGGTACTCCCGTGTGTGAGTTCCTTACATCTTCTGGGGATGGAGTGGAACATAGCCAAGAGCCATGATGGTGGCCCACTGTGGCTGCTTCAGAGAAGGGCAGAGTGCAAGGCAGAGTGAGCAGAAGAGCCATTTTTCCCAATCTACCCATCTTTAGAGTTAGCCAAGATTCAGTGCTGCTGCAGTCCCTGCTGGCCATGGGCTCTTGCCTGTGCTATCTGATGGGGGTTTTATACCATGTGGTGTGATGGCTCCTGAGAGGAGAGCCTGTGTGTGTGCGGCAGGTGTTTGCACCTCTGTTTTCCCAGTGCTGCTACTGGTGGAGAAGTGACAGGCCCTGTGTCCTGGCCATTCTAAGAGAGTTGAAAGTCCAGGCCTGCTTTAAATTTGTGAGGCTGTTATGATTCATGATACCATGTTCACAGTTCAGTTCTTTAAACCAAGACCAAAGTTTTCAAAAATGCTGGTGACTATGGTTCATTTGTCTTCTGATTCCCAGCTGGAGACAGTTTTAAAAGAAGTATTCTTTATAGTGTCTGCTCTGAACCTATTGGACACCTTTAAAGGTATCATGATCTGAGTACTCCAAAGCATCTCTCTTTTCTAAGAATGATGCTTGAACTCCATCTGCACCCATAATTTCACCTCAGAACCTCAGAAGATGCTGTACTGCACAAAAGGTAAAATGTTCACAGATGAGAACAATTTAATCCTGACAGGGGTGTAAACTGGTTAATGTGCACTGTCTTTCTGCCTTTATTCCACATGAAACACCAGTAATTTTTTGCATCATTCCAGCCTGGATTGGTGACTGAGTGGCCTTGTTCCCTGTCCTTACCTGCATAAAAATAATGGCCCTGTATCGGTGTCAGTAGTAACAGAGAACCAGTCGAGCAGCAGAGGATATTTTGTGTGCAGTGAATTTCCATGCTTCAAGATACATCAGCTATGAGTATGAGTTTGGAGTTCAAATTCAGAACTACAGACAGGTGGAACAAACTCCGTGGTACACTGGGTAAAATCCACAAATCTGCTGAGCAAACTGCTACAGGCTGTCCATGTGTGTCTGGAGAGGGAGGGAGAGGGCAGGAAAGAGTGAAAGAGGGCACCGAAGAATACCTTGTTTACCATGTTTGGAAGTTCAAACAAATGAAAAAACTTGTGACATTCAGTCTTGATTGAGAGATGAATTAATGCCTCAATAGGTCCTCAGAATAAAACAGCATTAGATCCTTCCTTGTATTATTCAATATATTTGCTATCTCATTAAAATGAATGGTCTTAGTGACCACCCAAGTTGTATTTTTCTTTTTTCTTTAGAAACTATTAATTTCCTCAGAATTTAAAAACCGTTTAATTCTGAAAAGTAGCTATTACACATTCATGTGAGCTAATATTTTTATGGACTGTCTTCTTGTATTAAAACCACAGTCATTCAGATTTCAAAATGGAATTGACCCAGTTAAAGTAAAACAGTTGTGAATTTATTTTTCATTCTAGTTTTGCCCTGTGAAATGAGCCTGTTTTCTTTGGAGAAGAATGAAGAAGGAAAGCCTCAAATACATATGGATATAATTGTCTTCATTAAAAGCTATCTGAAAAGACTTTATCCTGTGGGGTCTACTCTCTGTCCCTCTGAGGTAAGTTCCCATGTATTTTTAATGGAAACTTATTGCCAATCAAACCTGTATTCTTGCACAGATACATGAAAGTGGATGTTCTGTACTGTTTCATCGTGCTGGGTCTCCTGGGAAGAGCAGCTCATTACGGCATCAACTGTCCCTGCCCTTTGCAAAAAGCCCCACCAAGGTCATATCAAGAGGTGATGGATAAAGGCAAGCTTTAACCCTTGACCTTGACTTTCCTGGTGCTGAGTGTTAATAAATCTAAATTTAGGGGTAGATGTTTTCTCCCAGCTGCTTTTTGTTTGGGAAAGGGGGTGACATGCTGTCTCTCAACAGGTTGCATTTCCCAGGGCAATGCCATGTGTCCCCAGCACAGAGCCCCGCACCCATCGGGGAAGGATGGCTGTGAGTAGGGCTTGGGTGTGTGGTGGGGCTCAAGCCACAGGAGAGTCTGAGATGTCTGCATATATGGGCTCTCTCGTTTTCACAAGGGAGCACTTTGCTACCATGGCAAACAGCAAGGTATCTGCTCTTTCTGCTGGAGCATGGGGTGAGGCTGAAAGGTTTACCCATGTCATTGTCTTCAGAGTGGTGTTTAAGGTGACCTTCAAGCAGCTAAAAGCATTTAAAAAGAGGTCCCCTCCCTATCACACCCATGGGAAACCAGCATTGATGAATACCAGGAGGAAACAATTCCTTTGAAAGGTTTCAAAAACTACAAAGATATCAAGAGCACTCTTCAGTTCTCTTTTTCAGCAGCCTCTTGCCAGGTGACCAGAAAGCTTTTCCCGAAGTTGTTCAGTGCCATAGCTTTATGTGCCCAGGAAGGTGCAACTCAAGTGAAGGAAAGGCCTCTGTCCTCTTGTCTGCCTTTCTTTCTCTGTTCCTCTGCTTAATTTTCTCCAAATGCTCCGTCTTTCTTTTATTTTTTTCCCCATTCTCATCCCATTTTCCTCACCTCTCTTCAGTGAACAGCAGCAGGCTCACTCCATCCTCTGTATCATTTTTCGCAGGAGCTGTAATGCTGCTGGCTCTTATGTTTCCTAGTGGGGAAAAGGGCCATTTGGGGTACACCTCAACACAGATTAGAGAATGAGCAAAATAATGTCCTGGACTGATGCAGTGGGCTTCCAAACACTTGGTTTCTTTTCTGATGAGAAGTATTGGCCCGAAACTTCCAGTGCATGAAAGCTGCCTGTGATAAGTGAGGTGGAAAAATTAGCTCCTGCATAGAGCTACTCTCAATGGCTCTGGGCATTTAAGTGCTGTCATCTTCCAGGGAAGTTAAATTGTTCTGTTCTCTGTGTCCAATTAGCCCTATAATCAACTTAGCAGAATGGGGAGCAGGAGTGTGCTGAGATGGGGTATAATCATTTTGTCAAAGGATATATTCAGATTGATCCCAAATTGGGGCAAGGACCCACAAGGGGATCTTGGAACAAAGGGCAGAGAATATACTGAGCTCTTGGAACCTTTACAGAACTGGAGGAGAGGGAGGGAAGGAGTGCTTTCTGCACACTGGAGAAGAAATACCAGAAATGTCAGAACTACCAAACCCAGAAGTTAATGGCACAAATGTCTGTTTCAGTTTTATTAATTCAATGTAAACATTCAAGATTGCTGTAAATAATAAGCAGCCAGCAATAACAATGAGAGGTCAGCTTTAGAGGTACCAGGGTTAGCAGGTAATTGCAATTGGGTCTAGTATTGTTCCCTCTTGGCCTTTCTAGGCAGAAAGGCTTTGTCCCGTGACTCTGCAATTTGTTTAAACTCCTCTGTTGCCAGAAATTAATTTAGCTGTATCTTTTTGGGTTTCTGATTCTACACAGAATAAATAGCTGGAATGGAACCTTTATCCCTTCTAAGCCTCACAGTTTGTGCAAACATGTTAGAGGAAGAATTCACAGCCCTGCAGTTCATCGGCTGTCTCTTTGGAAAAGTGAGATCTTTCCACACAGCTTCTTTGAAGTGGGCACCAGACCAACATTTGCTTACATGATTGGCCAAGCTGACAACTGATGTCAGAACAGTTTAATGTGGCACAACCCTTTTGCATCCAGGGCAGGCTCTCTGAGACATCACTGTTCTGTCTTTGCATAAATATTTCTGACAAATGCCCATTTGCTCCTTGGATGAGTTCTCTCAAGCCCTGGCATATAGTGCAAAGGTCAAAACAAAGGCCACATGAGTACGTCAGCAATCCATAAACCAGAGAACAAGAAAGGCCAAGAAGGAAATATAAAGACCTTCCTCCAAGGAGGAAACTGAAATCGCAGTATGTTTTTCTCAGCTTTCAGAGTAATCTGTAGAGCAAGGAGGCAGAAAACAAGATGGAGTGGGAATAAATAGAACAAAAATTGCCTTCTGGTGGCAGATGATATAAAAGTACACCAATAGGTGTACACCAATAGATATACACCCAAAGTGTGCAGTGCCATTCAGTGGGACCTTGATAGGCTCGAGAGCTGAATGGAGAGAATAAGGTTCAACAAGGGCAAGTGTAGGGTCCTATATGCAGGGAGGAATAACCCCAAGTACCAGCACCGGCTGTGAGCTGACCTGCTGGAGAGCAGCTCTGCTGAGAAGGACCTGGCAGTCTTGGTGGATAACAAATTGACCATGAGCCAGCAGTGCCCCTGCTGCCAGGAGGGCCAGTGGGACCCTGGGGTGCCTCAGGAAGAGTGGGGCCAGCAGGCTGAGGGAGGTGCTCCTGCCCCTCTACTCAGCCCTGGTGAGCCCACATCTGGAGTGCTGTGTCCAGTTCTGGACTCCTCAGTACAAGGAGGACAAGGAGCTACTGGAGAGGGTCCAGCAGGGGCCACAAAGATGATTTGGGGTCTAGAGCATCTCTCTCATGAGGAGAGCCTGTGGAAGCTGGCCTGTTTAGTCTGGAGAAGAGAAGACTGAGAGGGCCCTCATCAATTCATACAAACATGTCAGAGGTGGGTTTCAGGAGGATGGTGCCAGACTCTTTTCAATGGTGCCCGATGACAGGACGAGGAGCAATGGCCATAAATTAAACCACGAGAAGTTCCACCTCAACATGAGGAAGAACTTTTTTACATTGAGGGTGGCAGAGCCCTAGAACAGGCTGCCCAGGGAGATCGTGGATCTCCCTCTCTAGAGATATTCCAAAGCCTCTTGGATGTATTCCAGTGTAGCCTGCTCTAGGTGACCCTACCTTGGCAGGGATTGGATGATCTCCAGAGGTTCTTTCCAACCCTAACAATTCTGTGATTCTATGATCAGGTCTTGAGGCATTGCTGACCCAGTTACTGTGATGGCTGTGTAGTGTTGTCAGTAAAGGCTCATCCAACTCAAGTGTGAAGTCTTATGCTTTTGACCAAGCAGTCTCTTGATCTCTTCCCTTGAGCTCTGGTTGATTTTCAAGGAAGAGGTGTTTTCTTCATGCCCTTCCACATCTGTCTCATGTTTCCCCTTCTCCTCATTTATGCCTCTGTTGTGGGTGCACAAAATTTTGGTGCAATTGGTCTTATGGCTATGCTGGCCTGCTACTGTGTGGTACATCAAGCTTTAGGGTCAGGGCATCATCCTCAGTCTCTCTTCTGCTGTCACAGAAGATGAAAAGCTTGTGCCCCTACAACTGCATATTAAAGTGATATCATTTTAGTAGCAGACAGTAGCTCAGAGTTTCATGTCCGAAGTATGGACTTGATGGATTTGTCTACATTCAGGAACTTCCTGTCATCCCCAGTTTTATCCTGTTTGATACAGATCTCCTGCTGAGTGACAAGTGGTGTGAGCTTACTGCAGCAACAGAAGGTGAGGGGAGTAGTTATTTTTAATGCCCTAGGGGCACCCTTTGTCCAGATTACTCCTTTGTCCTCACTCCATATCACTGTCCTTTAAGGTTCAAAAGTTGCCATGTGTCCTCAGCATGGTTACAGGAGGGGAGAAATAAAGGAGTCTGTTTCTCTCCTCCAGCTGTACTGAAGCCAAACAAACTTTGCACCTTTTTGCAGACAGCATTTAGTATTTTCCTCCTGGTAGCCTGCCAAGCAAAATCTTTACAGAAAAAGGCATGGTGATAGAAAAAGGCCAGAGCAGGAGTTGTCTCTGTCTCCCAGGTCAGGGAAAGGTCAATGCACATTAAATGCATATTGCTGGTGCTTCTGTTATAACAAGGCCCAAGCAGTTCAAAGCCAGGCTGCATCATCTGTGGCTGAAAATAATTTGCAGTGCTGCTTCCTGAGCAGCAGATTGGCTTCCCATTATACAGGCTAATGAGAAAGTGTCACAAGTGGTCTCAGTAATAATCTGCAGCAGACACACACCCGCCCCTTCTCAGCACACTTGCAGAGATTTTTGGTGAAAGAAAGAAAGAAAGAGAGAAAGAAAGAAAGAGAGAAAGAGAGAAAAAGAGAGAGAAAGAGAGAAAGAGAGAGAGAAAGAGAGAGAGAAAAAGAGAGAGAAAGAAAGAGAGAAAAAGAGAAAGAGAGAAAGAGAGAAAGAGAAAGAGAGAAAGAGAGAGAAAGAGAGAGAAAGAGAGAAAGAGAGAAAGAAAGAAAGAAAGAAAGAAGAAACATATTCTCACAGTGTGTTCTTTTGTGTGCTCAGCCTGAATCTGCAATTCAAAGCAATGGGATCAAGAGAACTGGAAGTGAGAGGTTCGTGTGCTTACATCACCACCCACTGCTATTCCACTAAAGCCCTCAGCAAAGCAGAGCTGTTGGCTCCTAAGGGCAGTGTATGGCATATCCCTGGCATCACCTGATTACACAGCGGCATTTTAGGATTTCCCAGGTAAAGGTATCTATTTTTGAGGCTTGTCTTTTTGCAACACCTTCACTCCACCTCTCCCTGAACAGTCTTGTACCTAGCTGCCAACAATAGAGCAAATGGCCTCTGATCCCTGCCGTGTCATGCCAGTTTGGAGCAAAAGCTCAAAATCTGGGTCAGGGCAGAAGTGAAAACATGCTGACCATGAATCAGTGCTCACCACTGAGTCTCCCAGTTAAGATACAGTGAGGGGAGGCACCTGACCTTCTGAATGCAACAGCATGGGGATTCTTACTGGGCTGGTGTGTTAACAACAGTACTAAGCAGTTACATTACAAACTTCTTGGCCTTGCAATATATCTCTTTTTGCATTTGGATAGCTGAGAAGGCAGCACAGTGCCCTCTGCCCCTTAATCCACTTTTGTTTCCAATGCATCTCCAGGGAGGAGCAGCAACAGCCTTTGTAATTTACTGCCATGATGCTGACAGGTCAAAAAGCACCATGATCATAAACCACTTCTTTCCAAGTAAGGCCAAGGTTTGCAAAGATCGATTTTCCTGCTTTGCATGCTTCCAGGAGCCTTCACTAATTGCACTCTGTTACTCATAGACCATTGCATTAACTCTGGCTTTCTAAAGGGCCTCACCAGAAACACTGCAGACATAAAAGCAGCAGAGTATACCACAACCTTGGAATATAAGTATTCCTTCTCTAATTTATTTGTGGCACACTATAGTGTATTGTACATCATGTTGGAGAGGTTATGAGAGTAAGAAGATCCTCACTGCTGCCTTCTGGGTCAAACCAAAACCTTGAGGGATGAGATGAAAGGAGGACGATTTCTTTTTTCCTAAGAAAAGGTGGGCGTGGTACAGCGTTCCCAAATTAGGGTGGGGTGGGCAGTGGGCAAAAGGGGCAACAAGCAAGGAACAGAGTGAAAAGGATGTGAGAGAACAAGGTGGCCTCACAGGGAAGGAGGCTTACTGCCAAGCCTTATGGGGTATTTTTGGCTCAGGAAGGCACTGAAAGTTGAACAATGACTGGAGGAATCTACCTACATTTCCAGGAACCAGTAGATAGAATGAAGATTGTTTACCAGCCTTTCTAGTTCATTTTTTTTAGTCACTCTACATAAATTTTCCCCATTTAAATAATTTATCTATCTTTTAGTTATTAGTTGTATGTTTTCTTAAGACTTGATTCTATGAGAGTCTGGGATACTCTCATGTCTTCTGTGTGATGGATCCAGCTGGAAGGGAGGGGAGATGGGAAGGTCTCCCTCAAGTCTCTAATCTGTTTTGGACTGCTGGAAAGTGTGGTGTGTTCAGCAGGGGTGCTGTTTGCTCTTACCAGCATCACTGGAGTAAAGAGAATGCCTACAGGCACGATGCCCCACATACCCTCACAGGGCTTCAGAGCTGCTTGTAAGCTCAGGTCCCCAGTCCCTTGAATACCCTTCTGGACCACCACTGCAGTGCCATCTGAATGTGTCACATGGGGACTGTTTCTGTGGTGTCACAGCTCAGTACCTCACTGGTTCCTGGGCAGGTCTCACCCTGGTGAGGAGCCAGAAGCTTCCAGCTGAGACTGAAGGAAGCTCTGGGCCTGCATACCGATTTTTCTGCAACCATAAAACAAGTCACAGATTCTGAGCCAAGAAAACGAAAGTAGAACATTCTTCATGTTTAATCCTCACCAGAAGTCACAGAATATGCAACCTAGGATTAAATTACAGAGTTCAGATGGTAGACCAAAAAAGTACATTCTTATCACTGTGCACTTGCGTTTTTTGGTGTATGCCTGATTTGGACTCAGAACTTTTTCTTCCAAAAAGTAGCTTTTAACCTAAGATATGGCATGAGTCAGTCTCTGTTCTCCAGAGCAAGCGATTATTATTATAAAGTTGAAGGGTTACTAAAGAAGTAAGTGTGAAGAATTTCTGTGAAGATTTTCTTGGCCATTGGTAAAAAGTTTGCTTTAATTGTCTGTGAATGCTGTTTCAGAAGCAGGCCGGTCTAACAACATAAGGCTAGCTAGCTACCATCACCTCTCCTTTCTGCAACAGATACTTGTACTGCAGAATTGTGAGAATTTAAAAAGCTGGGGAGGAAGGGGCAGAGAGGAAACAAGACAGATATTCCAAGAGAGAACAGAATGAAGTGAGTGATGTTAGTGACCCATCTGTCACCTGAGTTCAGAGTGGTTTGAGATTTTGAAGACATTATACATAGGAATTCTATACATTAATACATACTCTGCATTTAGTTCTAATTAGAGAGGGATGTTTTCCCCTTTCTATTAGGCTATAAGGAGACATACCCAGATTGTGAGTGCTGTGCTTGACTTTTCATGGGATTTTGTAAGGCTAGATTAACCAGGAGACCCATGAAATTCTGATCTAGCATTTGGGAGGCAGCCCCTCAACTAATCTACTATGTTGCTTAACCTTGAATCAAAGAGAGAGATTAAAACCCATAATAAGGCCCCAGGACTGGCAGTCAGGATATGTTACAGACAGGAACATCACTGTGGTCTAAACTGTCAAAATGCTAACCATGAATAATAAGAAGGGATGGTTGAAGGGAGGAAAGGTAGTAACTTTCAGGGCATAACAACACAGGTTAATCAGCCTCTGCAGGTTAATCCATCTCTTGGATGGATATGGTCTCCTTGTCATTTAAAGTTTTCCTGCCTTTGCACAGCATAAGAATGGAGAGTCATAACTGCTGAGAAACAGAAAATACTTCAGCCTCTGGGGTTCTGCCTGATCTGTGTCATTGCCATTAAATGTAAACTGTCCTTAAACAGGCATCTTCAAGAGAAAACTACTGAGTGGGAGAGAGGGAGCTGAGACCTCCGTGGCTTGCCTTCTGGTGCTTTCTCTCTTTCAACAGTGCAGATGTTACTTTCCAGTCGGGTTTAAGAGAGAATCCCTACTGTTGAGAAGATTAAGGGATTAAACGGAAAGGCCTCCATTGCAAGAATTTCTCTTCCAGCTGGTGCTCAGTTGGGGTAGAAAGTTTTCTGAGACAGGGAGATACAGATATGTTGTGCATACAGATATATTTGACTCCTCTGATTAATTCAATGTTAATACAGTGTCTCATTTTCCCTTTGGAGAAAATTAGGGTAAGATAGTGCCACATGCTGTCAGTCTTTAGAGGAAATCTGTAGGGACAATTGAAGTCCTGAAACTATTTTTTTCAGGCTTTTAGTTTAGACTCATGACCCTCCTCCCTTCCCTGTGTAATTTTAACATTTTTTCTTTTAGTTTTATCACAAGTGTCAAAATTACAAATCTGTGACTGGATAGAGTAGGTGAACTGTGAATTTTTTCTCTTTTGCTGGGTTAAGCCCTACCTTTCAAGCTATTTTATACATAAAGGCATTCAGCTGCCTCTGATCTTCATGAGCTTTCTCTTGGTTTCTTTAGAATACAAAAGTGGAGGGCTCAAGCAAGCCAAAGCCCATTGAAGTGAATGCTCTGTAAAGATTAGAATGCCTCTTTCTTACCATGACTTTTTTGGGGGCAGAGAGTGTGGCACAGAAGACTGGGTGTATTGGGGAGGAAGAACCGTACCCAGCCTTTCCTCTTTGTCAGGTGTTACAAGATTGCTAAAGTACTTTACAGGTGGTTTGAACTTAAAAAACTCAGCTAAAATACAGAAGCACATCTCATTTTGTATTACACTGAACAGGCACCCTGTACAGTTAAGAAGCGTGTATGAACAAACCACAAGCACAACTAATCCATGGTACATGGGAAAACGTGCTGCTCATTGCTAGCTTTTTTGGTGCAGCCTTTTCTTCCCCTATTCCTTGCTCTACATTATTTCTACCATGTTCCTTCTTTTGATTTACCTTTTCCCCTTTCTTTCCACTTTCTTTCTAGAGGGCCTGATGAAGGAGGCCTGGTAAGGACATTGCCATGTTCCAGTTCCAGTTTAAACATGATTATTACTGTGGACACACCAATAACCTAATCAGCCTTCTTCCTCCATCAGACTCACTTTCCCCCATGGTTGTTTAAATCTGATTTTCTGGGATAGGAAATTTCAGAATTGCAAAGTTTGGCTGCAAATGGGACAGAATGAATTCCCATCCTTTCTAAGTGCCTTGAAGGGGAATTATAAAGGCTGGTGCAGTCTCTTCTCAATTACTTATATGATTACAGGGGCAGTAGTCAGGACAAGGAGAAAAGATATCACATATTCTTTGTACAAGTCACATTTTATAGTCATTTACCCTTTATTTCATAATTGAAATCACTGGCACAGCAATTTCTTCCTATTTTCCTGGTAACCACAACAAAGCCCTTACAGATTCAAGGTGCATGGGTTCATACAACTTGAATTGGGCATGATTTAAACCAAGAAAAGGAAGGAAAATCTCAGTTCTCCACTGGACCTTTTTCAGCTAAGGTTTTACCTTTGCTTTTGTTTGTTTGATTGATAGTTTTGGGGGTTTAAAATGAAAATTAGCAGAATTGCAAAGCCATTAATACTGGTATGTTTGTTAATACCATCCATGCTGTTGTGGACAGCAGCAGTGTGAGTTCTTCAGGCACCCGTAGATTCATTCTTCCCCAACCCCACCCATTACAGCTGTCAAGCAGTAAATGAACTGGTTCCTCATGTTAGTTTAGCATTGGCTTATGACCTATATTTTCCAGGGTGCTTTATCTGTCTCCTTACCAGCACTGTGAGTCGCCCAGCCCTGCTCCTGTGGCTCCCCGTGCGCAGCCCTGGGGCCACCACGGCCCCCGGCCAGCTGGAGGGTCCCAGCTGGTGTGCTGCCACCACAGCTCTGCTGGGCCCCACCTGCCCCACAGCACAGGGCTTGTCACTCAGGGGGGACTGACACCAGCTATTAGTCGTGATGGACGCACACTTGACTAGTTCTGATAGTGGTATTTTCTTTCAGGACGTGACATTATTTGAACAGATCACCTTTGTTTAGCACTCACCATGCTCTCATTTGTCAAACACTTGTCTTGAAACAATATGACTGTACAAAGTTCCCAAATATGTCTATGTTTGAAGCAAGTTCTCTGTTTTTCAGTCTTTCAAATGCCACTACCAGAAGTCTAAACACCTCTGTGAAAATACAGCTTGGAAATAATTAATTCCCTGCCTGAGCAAGGGAAATCAAGAGGATTTTCCTTATTGCTCCTAACTGCTTGGAGCACGTTCAGCTGCAGCTCAGTCAGAGCTCTGACTGTTCCCTACCTTTTATGACAGCTACTTTGGTTAAATGAAGTTTCTGGAGGGGACACAGCAATATGGGTTAGAGAGGATAAACTGGGCAGACCTCTGTGAAGGGTATGTTTTTGGTCTCTGGAAAATTGTCCACATTTTCCTCATTCTGAAACCCTGATGGGCAAGCAAGCAAGCTTCAGAGCCGTATTGCAACAACACCCGGGGCAGGCAAGTGCAGTCTTGCATACATAGAATCACAGAGTCCTCAAGGCTGGAAGAGACCTTTAGGATCATCTGGTCCAACTGTCCACTAGGCACTGCCACTGTAATCCCTAAAACCCTAAACCACATCACCCAGATCCAAATGCCCCTTGAACAATTCCACTACCATCCTGGGCAACCTGTTCCAATGCCTGACCACCTGAACAGTGAAAAATATTTTTCTAATATCTAGTCTGAGCATCCCCTGTCTCAATTTAGGGCCATTACCTCTAGTCCTGTCACTGCAGGCATGGCAGTAGAGACTGGCCTCAAAAATCTCCTTTCAGGGAGTGGCAGAGAGGAATGAGGTCCCATTGAGCCTCTTCTACTTGAAACTAAACAACCCCAGCTCCCTCAGCTGTTCCTCAAAGATGTGTTTTCCAGATCTCTCACGAGCCTTGCTGCCCTTTGCTGGACAGGTCCAGTTGTAGAGCTCAGCACGCATCAGTGCATGTCTGAGCAGTGCTGAAATACAGCTCTGCTGTATTCCATCTGTAAGATGGAAGATGGAAGCAGTCAGAGAATTGCCTGCCAGTGAGTACAATATGTATATTGTAGTGCCACAATTCAGGAAAGAACTAAGAGCTAACAACCCTTTCAGTAGTAGAAAAACAAGATAACATTTTGTTACAGTACATCGTGTATATCAGCAATCACAAACTCAAAGAAGTATTGTGGATAGGCAGAATGGAAACCAGCTAAAGGTATCACAATATGTTTTCATTCTCAGGCAGGCAATTACCTTCTCACTTTTTAGAGAAATAATGCTCTTGAATACATCAGCAGGCTGAAAATGAAACATGTTTTCAATATTAGATGGGACAAATTCCAGGTCGAATTGGAAATGTTTGTGTAATTTTTTAAATCTTAAGCTATTCCCACCCCTCTTCCCCAAACACCCACCATTCATTTCAAGTCCAGCAGGATTTTTGTTTTCTGTTAACTGCTAGAGGGCTGCTAGGGGCTGCCTACAGCAACTCAAAGCAGGACTGTCACCAGCAATAAATTAGATCATCTGTGGCTTTGTTTAAGTGAGTTTAGAGAGGATTTGTGGCTTTGCAACTACCAGATGTATCCGTACTGTGCTGGGGATGGATTCCCACAGAGGTGGGCTCACTTCTTACAAATACAGAAAATAGCACATTCTAGTGGGTTACTGTGCCTGCTCAGTATGGCTCAGTATAATGTTAACAGTATGTATGCACACATCAGCAGAGATGATGAGCTGTCCACTAAGATATCTCACCAGATTTTAATGTGTCTTTAATTTTAAAGTGTCTACTGGACACTAAGAGTATCTGTGTTTGTAGTTCCACACCACACCTGGGAGTAGTGCTCTACAGAATTTTCAAAGAACCTGATTAGTATAATGAATTTTGATTCTGTCCAGAAACTATAACAAATCAGCTTTCTGAGCCAGTATCACCTGAGGACTGTGCAGGCCTGTAGTAATTAGTGGTGAAATTAGAGGAGGGAGAAAACTGTCATTGCAGAAAAATAAACTTGCATGCTGAAATGTACACTGCACATAGAAACTGAGCTTTGTTATTTTACTCAGCAGGATCATGTGGTGATAAAGTGGGATTGCTCTGGCATTTCAGAATTGCTGTTCTGTGTTGTAACACGGTGCTCAAAATGTCAGAGCCCTGAGGAAGTGATGGACTGGTTTCTTAGCAGGAGCAAATCCCCAGAGCTACCCTGGGTGTGCTGATTTGCATCATGTGGAGATTCTGTCATAATTTTGGACCTCAAACAAAACAATTAAGGGAACTAAGTTTATTAATTTAATAAAACCTTTGCTTTTGTATAACTTACATGTTTCCTTATCTTTACTTATAAAAGGTTGCATTTGTGTAGAGAAAGATTGGACTTTTCTAACCCCCTTTGCACAAAACAGCACAAGCCCCTACATGGCTGTGTGTGATTATTACATTAACACATCTCTATGGTTACACCACAGAAACCTTTAAGTGTGAATGCATTTTTTCTTTTAAGTACCAAGATGTTCCTGATGGAAAAAAAAATGACCTCTTCTTGGCTCCTGAGACAGAGTCAGGGATGTGATTAATGCTGACTGTATTCCACTGTTTTTCCCTGAAGACTAGCTATTAATATTTTCCAGTGATATATGTCCTTTCACTTAACCACAAATGGGTGGTCGGCAAGGTATCTAAGCCCATATTTTGTCTCAAAAAATCACTTTCCCTGTACCATCACACATGTGGCCTTTGACTTAATATCCAAAGCCTGATCCCTTCCAAGAATGCATGAATGGACACTTCATCCCATCTTACTTTTTTCTTGAGTTTTCTGCTGTTTAAAGCAGATCCAACAGCCTGTGAAATGGTGAGTATTTCTAGGTTTGGCATATTACTGGGTTAACTTATAGTGGCAAGCTGCTGAAAAGCTTTACTCATCTGCTACTACGTGCTCTTTGATGTACAGCCTTGCGAAGTCCGTTTGATTTGGCTTTATTTTTGGTTCTATCAGTTGTATCATTGGGTTGGCCCAACAAAATAGCTGACTCTTTCAGAAGGACACACCTCTCATTTTCTTCTAAGCAAGCATATTAATAGAGAAGAAAGGTATCCAAGATCCAAAGCCATACTTTGTTACACAGATGTGCACAAATAAATAAAAAAATCCCCTGAAACAAACTGAACCACAAGAGGAACAGAGCAGCGGAACACACCGAGATACTGATGGGTGAGACAAATTAAATAAAAGGCTTGAATGCAAAATGGGTTTATAGAAGTTTCTTCACTCTTCACTCTTCACTCTGTCCAGCAATTTTCATTTTTTTATCAAGATCTATGAATTTCCTGTGGTCCTCTCTAGATTCTTAGGAAAGGCCTCCTTTCTTCTACAAGCCCAAACCTTTGCTTCCTGCTACAGGCAGCTCCTGTTGTCTGCCCAGATATTTCTTCACCTGCCCCATGGTGCTGCCCACTCTGTGCTCATGGTCCCTGCCATGCTGCATTGCTGCCAAGAAGGAACAGTTTCCTTCCTGTTGCTTCTCCAGCCTCTTTGCTGCTGCCCACAATCACAGCCTCCTTAACAGAATATCCTGTCCTCATCCCAGGCACCTGTATTCCTACATTCCTTCTTCCATGCTATGGGAAGAAACTTCTGGTGCTGGGCATGCTGAAAGCATGGGTTTGTTACAATTTACCTTTGTTGTCTCCCCAATATTGTTCATTATAACAACCTTGACTTCTCTTTAAATTTGATTTGCAAGCTGCACAGGAGTGGGGAAACCAGCAGCTGACTAACATCCTGCACAGGCAGGATCTGCTCTTTGCCAGACATCCTGGGGATGTTCTCAGAAGAGATCAGGGAAGTAAGGGGACAATGGAGGCAGCTGTGAGGTAGAGTTTGCATGCAAAGGGTTCTAAAGGAGTGGGACCTGGAGTGTTGGCACAAGCAGTCTTGTGGCTTCAAAAGTTAATGTCTGCCAGGACATTTTCTGTCTCAGCTTTCTCACTTTATAATTAAGCTTTTACATGAACTCCAAATCTGGATTACAAGTTCTTCAGATGCAGTGTCAAATCATTTTGTCTTGTTACTGACCTTCTGTCTCCTTTCTGCTCATCAATTCCTCATTCTGTGTCCTGGTGCCCAGAAATTGAAGTGTCCTGCTAGCGTCAATTTTACAATGTATATTCTTTTAAAAATTATGTTTTATAATTTACAGTCACTTACATGCAGTTTTTGAGCCCTGCAATGATTAGACCCTCTTGGCACAAACAGATTTTTCATCAAGAGCAGGCTTGCCTATGAATTAGTGTCTAGTCCTCTAGTAATATCCCAAACACCCCAGTTCAGTTCTTGAAAATAATTGGTAAGGCTAAGTTTGCTGTTTTCCTTCATGCAAACAAGTGATAAAATGTAGAAACCAGTGAGCATGTCCCAGGGGTCTGGGAGTCTGGGCTTCATTAGGGCTTGAAGCAAATCTTACAGCCAAACCCACAAACTATCAGAGTTAGGCATATATGCTTTTCCACTTCAAGAGATTCTTTTTGCTCTGAAAAGCTGGGGCACAACTGTTGTACATGTTGTTTCTAAAACTTCCTCTTCACCTCTTGGTGATTGACCATTTTGACAGAAATGTCAGTATTTCTGCCTTTGAATAATTTTGATGAAAGAAAGGGTAAGAAGTGTCCTCCTTTCTAAAGAGCTAACAGCAAGTGGCGTACCTCACTCAGAAAATTTTCTTGGAAGTGCCTGTCCCCCAAAGACATATAATGAATGCTCCTGTTGCCAGGAGGCAATTGATATCTTCATGTGGAGGGCTTAATAAATTGAAGCACAGTGGTCAGCCTCCCAGAAAAATGTCACAGAAGGGCAGGTGTCAGGGAGAAACTATAGTAACATGGGAGGCAGGTACAGAGAATTAGCGAAGTCCAGACAAATCAATTCCTGCTGCAGTTTACCATCCTAAAATTGCATGAAAACAGAGGTGAGCTGAAAACCTAATATGCTTTTGAAATAAATAAACAAGTAAGATTTTGGAAGATTAATGGACATGGTCTGAGTAGGTGAGGCCCAAAATTTCATTTAGTTGTGGGTTCTTTGTGTTGCAAGACTTGGGGCTTATGAAAACTATCTAATTAATTGACTGGGGGGAGGGGGATGGTCTGCCTGATTGTTTTCTTGCAGTGTCTGCAGCCTTCCAGTGTCTGCACAGAAGTGCAAATGAGCCAGAAAAGCTAAGGTAATCATAAGCAAGTTCTCCTAGACACTATGATGACACCAATGATCATATAAATCAGCCAGTTCACTCACTGATGTGAAATGGTAAAACATAAATAAGACTTATTTTCAACTTAGTTCATTTCAGATGGTCATAATTGAATGAGTATAAATATTAGAGATGAGGATTTTTTTCCTAAATATTGGCTAGACCATGATATTGATTTCAAAGGATGGCTCCTTACTAAAATCAGTAATTCTGCCTAACAAAATCAGATACAGCCTCAAGGAGCAACAAAGATATTTGGATTCATATGTTCAAAGAACACTAGATTTAGGGTTTCTACCCATTTTAGTATATTTTAGAGGTATTTAAATACCACAGCTGAAATTGAGGTCATTGTATTCAGGCCCTTTAAGACCACTGCTGAATTTTGAACTGGTTTCTTAAGGGTTTTTTTGGATTTTTTTTATCTGCAAAGACCCAGCAGAGCTGATTTAATCTCTAATGGCAAAAGCAAGGCAGAGCAGTACACTCCTTCTGTTGCTTTCGGAATCGATAATGTCATCTGCTGCATCAGAAGAAACGTAAATCCTTAAATTTAGATGTCTGGAACACAGTTTAGCTGTTCCTGTCTTACTCTGGTATTTGAAATACTTTGTAGTGTGAGCACCCAGGACTGATGCCTGCTTCCTAATGTACCCAATGCTAGAGACCCTGTGCTCTCTCTGTTAACAATCCTTCAGGTTTTTTTAGTGCTTGTTGTCCTCTGAGCAGGCAAGACTGTGTGTAAGACCACAGAAAGTAGATTTGGCCAAGGTTTTTATAGAAAATGCAAATATTTTAGGGTTGTTGAGTAACATTTTGTGTCGCAAAGAAAAAGACAAGCTATGTTTACCCTTTAGGAACAACAGATGGTTATTGTAGGGTGTGGGGAGAAGAAACACAGAGGAATGGGTTGTTTCCAATGGGGATTTTAGCATACATGGAAATTAGAGATATGTGGGAATGAAGGTGAAAAAATAAATTCTAAGGAGGCAACATGGAAATATGTGACATATTATTCTGCAGAATTCTCAGTTTGGAGCCATGTCCATTCACATTTTCTTTTGAAACACCCAACCTGGACTTCCAAAGAGATGCGTGAAGATATGGCAGTCTTGTGTCTTCAGTGTTTTTAGATGCTAAATTGCACTCCAAGAAGCTTAAACTACCTGAAGTCCCGTCTTCAGAATAAACTTTCCTGGGAAAGGAGTTGCAGTGATAGCTACAGGGCTGTTCTGTCGTGATAGCGGGAAATGATTGACTTATTGGCAAAAGAGGAAGGATGAAACACAAGGAAGTGTCTTAAGGTATCATTCCTTAGAGGAAACCTGGGAAATTTTGGAGTTCCTGTTCAGAGGCTTAGACCTGCCATGTAAACATTAGGAAAATTCCATTCATACACTCAAGTTCTCTATGAATAGCTTGATTCTTACCTCACGAAGCTGTCAGGATTTCCAGATCCCAAGCCACTATCTCCACCAGAAACGGGCCTTCCTCGTTCTGCTTTCTCATAACAGAGCAGATGCCAGGCTGGGTCCCTGGTAGGGCAAGAAAGCTTGTAAGGAGTCCAGACCTGGTGCAGGCACAACCTCAATGGCTGCAAGGTGTGCTACAGGATACAGGAAACAGGGCCCATTTCCTCTGCCATTCAAGCATTACTTCTCTTCAATGAGAAATTAAAAGAATAAGACCTATGTGAACAGGGGAATACAAGTTGAAATGGGGTTAGCCCACTTTCTTTCTTTTCTTATGCAGCACCTCCTAAATCATGCCAGAGAAGATGGATTATACTTTCAGTCATGAGATAAACCTGTAAACTAGTTCTTGTCTGCAGCACTTGTGTATTATAGATCTTGTGTCTCCTGAAAGATGAATAATTACAGTCCCTGGGGAGACACTCTTTCAAAAATGCAGTCATCATGGATTCTGCAGTGTGGGATAGCTGTATGGACAATGATGATAAAACAAACAGCCTTCTTGTCCCCAATAGGCATGAAAGAGAAATGGGAAGGGAAAACAGCTCTCATTAGATTAATGAGCAAGGAGTCCAATTTCTGGACAAGTTTCTGTTTTCTCTGCTTTGATGAAATAAATACCATTTGATAAGGATGACCAAGTACCATCAAATCAAACTGTGGCATTAACCAATTGCACACACCCTGATTTAAAGCATACTTCTCCCAAAACAATGTCCTATGGAAAAAATGGATCCTTCAGAATAAATTGACTGGATTTTCTTCGCCTCTTTTCCTGTTTGGCAATCTGTCTTCATTGAAAACTTGGTGAATTAGATAACAAAACCTAATGAGTTGTGCTTCATAAATCTGTAATGTATCTTATGGATGAATTCTTCCATGTGCACATGACATTTACCCTATATTTGGAATGTTGGGTGTACTCATTATCCAAGTGCTACATGAAGAGAGTTTATAAGAATACTCTTCGAGCATATGCTCTGAATAGAACATACAGAGGTGCTACACAGGGTCTTTTTTTAGGAACCTTTTTGAAGTGTGTATTGTTAAGAAAAAAAGCGCAGAAGACACAGCCATTGTTATGAAGCAAATGAGCTTTCCAAGTTGAGGTATGTTTTTGGGTAGATGGAGAGTTCATTGCTACCATGCATGCAAAAATCACTTGGTGATACTTCTCTGTCTGCCTCTGTTTGGTGCCTCTGAACCAGGTAGTTATCATAACTGGTACAGCTGCACTCTTACTTTGCTACCCTTTGTGGTACTAACAGGCATAATGATCACTGAGACCCAGCTACCCTGACACCAAGAGATGCCATGCTCTCAAAAGGAGGCAGCATGCAGTCAAGCTCAAATTGTCTTTGCCTACCAACAATATTTGCCATCATGCTCCATTTTACAAAGAATCAGACATTGCTTCATCAATGCATTGGCCTAGGATTGATCTGGGTAGAAAAAAGGAGACAGAATTTAATAACTATGCAAGTCAAAATGACCTTTCCAAAAAGGTGACAACAGCTGCAAGTGCATAGAGACACAGAGCTTGGAATCTTTGCACACATGCAAGGAAAGCTCACCATTTTGCCTCTGGCATTTGGGCTCAAAGTAGGAAAAAGACCAGAGATGTCTTCAGCTACCTCATTAAGTGAAAGCACAGCTACTCTCCCAGGAGTAGGGTAGGATGTTTGTCACTCTCCAGCTTAAATGATATATTTCAAAGCTAACTGTAGTTAGCTTCCAACAATGGCTCAACCTTGAAAAGGGTTTCTGTGCAGAAAAACTTGAAACAGTAAAGCATCTTCTAGCTCTAGGAAGACAAAAGATTATCAGCATTTACAAAGATTTGAGCTCAGACACAATGGGGTGCTATTCAGGACATGCATTTATATTTTTATTACTGCCTGTATTATTGCTACCACCAGTACTTTTGTTATTATCATGATGAAGACAAACACAAAAGGCCTCTGAATATGTTCCTCAATATACAATACCTTGTTCCTCCAGAATGACAATGATTATACAGAAATGGAAGGGAAAACATCACTATGAAGTAAAGTCCCAGCATTTAAGCTCCATCAGTTCTTAAGCAGTGACTCTGGGACCTATCCAAAAAACCAGGATGCATTGATTAGACAAGGGAATGTAAAAAGCACATACCTGCTAAAGCTTCAAACACACAAACGAAATAAGGTCTTGTCCAATTTTTATCATGTTATACAATACAAAATTGCCTGAACAAGCACTAATAGACTATATTTGAACTGATCATTTGTGCCCTCTTTATCTACACATATATTTAAAATTCATATCAATATCACTTTAGGTCAGAATCAATAGCAAAACTCCAAGCTCTTCCAGCTTGTCCTGGTACAAAGACTAGCTATAAAAAATCTAAACCTTTTCATTATATCTCTTAGGTCACAAAATCCTGGTTTAAGACAATTAGAACCATAAGTCCAAATGTTATATTAAGTGGCAGTATTGACTTGAGGTGGTGATGGCTTTTCTCCCAGTGTGTCTGGCCACAGTCCATTTCCTGGTGGTAAGCTGTCCCATATTGTTTTAGAAAATAGCATTTAACCATTCAATATTTTGCTTGTCGACATTGTGTCATGAAGCAGTGTTCTGTCAAGCAGTTTGAAAAGGGCAATAGCTTGCAGAATGCAGACAAAAAACCCCACCAACAAACAAATAAAAGAAAAAGATTAATCTAAAGGGAAAGAAAAAAGAAAGAAGACGTGCAAAATCCCTAAATTTCTGGAGCTTTTGGCTCACTGTTTCTCACAGCGAGTCATAAAAGAAGTCCAAGAATGGACAAGTTCAGAACCTGACAGGATGCTGCATAGTTGCTCTAGAAAAAGACTTTATGCAAATATGTGCAGTCTTCTGTAGTCCAAGTCGAGAGTGAAGACACCCCCATCCCATTCTGCTTCCCACAGCCCCTCTGTGTTCCCAGGGTGGGGATCCCACAGGAGAAGAGACTCTCAGGCATCAGGTGGAGCGAAGGGAGAAAAAGTGTCAAGAAATGGTGGGCTAGCATGCAGACAGATTATTTTACATATTTAAGAAGAATTTCTGCTACAATTGGAGTGATAACACTAAGTAAAGGAAGGAAAAGGGATTGTGTAAGAGTTCCCTGTAACAGGAGAAATGGCTTTAAAAATTCCTGTGAGCATGTCCAGTTTTCATTATTATCATTACTTTTCCAAGAGCTGAAATACAAAAGCTGCTGGCAGAGCTGTGGGAGTGAGCCAGAGTGGCCATCAGAGAAGTGAGCAGCAGGAGCAGAGAGGGAGCAGGTAATAGAAATAGGTCACTCCATCAGATCAGATCAGTCTAAATCAGGCCTCACACCTTGTCAGAAGTTAATAGTCTCAGACTGAGAGGGAAGGTTACAGTGTGATGGGAAAAGCAACCCAGCAGCCTCCTCCAGAAGACTGCAATTTGTTTGAGCTGTAGATATATTTTACTAATTATTTATTGCAACTCTACCTTCTAAGACTGGGGGATTTTTTTCCCTTCCTGAAGTAAGAATATTGCTTATCAGCAATTTGATCCCTGTTTGCAATGGATTAAGCTCTTGAAGCACGACAAAGTGCACTACAGCTTTCCTAGATTTTCTGGGGTGCACTTCCCTAAAATTTGCACTTTGTGTCAGTAGCTGCCAACTGAGTCTTGGTAGGGGAGATACACACCCTTAGTTTTGGAGGTTGCCAGCTTTGCATGCACTCATCTGTTATGAGTGGAAAATTTTGCCCTAATATTTATCAAATTTGAGAAGAATTTTAGCCATTCACAAGTCAGGAACCACTTCTGCCCTTCTCTGCATATCCTGGGTTGACAAGGTCACCAGGGAGCAGGCCAGCAAAGGCCCAGACTCACCAGGGCCATTCCTCCACTGACCATGTCCAAAGGCAGAGGCTCAATCTTTTTCTTTCAGCAAACTCTCAAGGTCATAGTGCAGTGTCCCTACCAAAAAGGATGTTTGGTCCTAAGTATTTCATTCCTAGATTTCACTTACGGCTGATAAGATAGAGTTCACCTTCCTTGCTTAGTAGGATGAAGTAGGGGAGGGTGGTGCCCAGGCCTTGCAAGGGACAGCACTTCTATGTAAGCCATGGTGGTCTTACAGTCTCAGCCCACCACTTCAAGTTTCAAGATTTTTTTGAGAGCACATATTTAAGGAAACAGGAAGGGATGGAATATCTATGTGGTCCTGCCTGCTTTATCCATATATAAAATATCATCATGCCAGATGTAAGATGCCCTGCAATATAGGTGATTGTTATATGAAGTGATGGAGAGAGTGGGAAAGAGGGGGAGAAAGACTGCTAGTGCTAAACCTCTGAATTCAGGAATTTTCAGGATGAGGGGAAGAGGGAAGAAGGGAAGGGAAGGGAAGGGAAACTAAATGTCCCCAGGAAGGGATATTCTCACATTTCTGTGTCCTGCTGTTCAGAAAAGGATCTTTCGTTTGGCTTTATTCTGTTTTCAACAAAATACTGGTTTGTGTTCTTGATGTGGCTGCTGTTGAATTCCATCCTACCCTGCAGGTGTTGCCTTCATCTCTGAAGCAGACATGCCTGAGGCCATCTGGGTGTAGGAGGACACTAGCCTCCTAACATATTTTACCAAAATCAGGTGCTGACCTGTAAAAATAAAACAGAATCCCAGATACTACATTTTCATGCATGGCCTTTGCCATATCATGCTGCTCCTCCTTGCCCCTTCTATTCTGGTATGCAAGATAGGGAGATGCTTGTATAGTCTCTAATATTTTAAAACACTTCGGAAGTACTGTACAGCAATAGAAGACGGTACATATGTGTTTGTGTGTGTGTGCACCCTTGCCTGTCAGATTAAATATACATGAGGGTCGCTCAAGTGTTCATCAGTTCTTTCCACTGGCTGAGCCTGCAAAAATGCTCTTGTTGAGTAGAGTTGTGTGCTTTGATGTAAAGGGCATTAATGTTTTGCATCCTGCATGCATATATTCATCCTGAGTATAGTTACACCAATTATTTTACCATCTGAACTCACTCAGCTGAAGAGTTCTCTTATTTGTATTAGCATCTAGTATAGGGAATGAATTTTCTTTGACTCTATTTTGATACAGTCCACTAAAGGAAGAGGTTAAGGTGGTAAACATGGCACAAACTATACATGTGCTCAGGTCTGCAGA
Organism: Pycnonotus jocosus; assembly: GCA_013400435.1. NCBI lineage: Eukaryota > Metazoa > Chordata > Aves > Passeriformes > Pycnonotidae > Pycnonotus > Pycnonotus jocosus. The sequence goes on along the minus strand of VWYP01029193.1, from coordinate 414,638 downwards.
AAAATGTGCAGGGAAACGAGTGCATAACACCACCCCAGGGAGCTGTGGGGAGCATTAATTCATGTGCTCTTCTGCTGGCTGCTGCCACCGATGGTATCCCCAGTGGAAATACTCCAGGTCACCGAAGAGGTGAGCCCTTATCACTTCCCCAGAGCACGGCAGTCTCTTTGCATCTCCTTGCTCCAGATGGGGCAATCAGAAAAATCTTGGAAAGGATGTAACTGTCAGGAGCGCCAACTTGGTGGCAGTTGAGTTATTACAGGAAAATGGAGTACAAGCCTTGCAATGAGCCCAGTAAAAGCCAAAGGAGAGCATCATTAAAAGGTGTATTGTTACAGACACTTTGCAGAGTGGTGCTCCCTTGAGGGGAGAAGAGCCCTGATCAAAGCTCTGTCTTTCTTGCCTAAGATGGATTGGCAAGGAGATGAAATTTAGAAAAAGTTAGAGCCAAGATTAATAGCAAAAGTACAGTTAGTAACTTCACAGAGCATATCCACAAGATAATTTATGACAGCAAAGGAAGGAAGGGTATGTACCGTGGTGTTTGTATAAAAGAAGGGCAGTTCTGCAAAACAGGCTTATAAATACAAAAAATGAAAAATGAGCATATTTTTACATTTCCATAGTTGAAGAGATTTGAAGGCACAACTCATTTATTTTTTTACAGAAACAGCTCTCTCCATTAGCTCTTCACAAGGGTTGGTTGCCCCTACAATGAGATTTTTTTTGAATATTTTTCGTAGTTGCTTTCCTAGGAACAGAGTCACTCACACCTCAGTGGCATCAGCTTGAATTTTGATATGTGTAGACAAGTGGGAGCCAAAAGTGGACCTATGCCACTTTGCTTTTTCTCTTGAGCAGTTGGCAGACCAACTGACACCATGTCAGGGTACAAAATCATTCACAGATCAGGGCATTTAGAACTAGATTTATATATTGGCAAAATTGCTGAGCACTTCTTCACTCTTCAGTGCCTGCTTTACCTTTGATGGCAGCAGGCTAACCTGGAACATCCTTGGAAATAAGAGGCACTGGCTGGGTTGGTTCAGCCCTCTAGGTGTGCATGAAACAAGCCGGGTGACTTTCTCTCGGTGTCTCAGGAGTACTGAAGTCCACCTTCCCTGGGGCCAGAGGAGCCTCAAGTGAGCTTCTCCTCATCATGCTCATTCAGCCATGCAGCTTTGAGCGGGGAAGAGCAGAGCAATTTCCCTTGCTAATACCTGTCATTACCCTGGACTTCCAGAGAACAGGCTTTGGCCTCTTCAGAGATCTGCTTGATAGAGCATTGTGGGATAAAGCCTTGGAGGGAAGATGGGCCCAAGAGAGCCAGTTGATATTCAAGAATCACCTCCTCCAAGCTCAGAAGAGACGCATCCCAACAAAGAGAAAGTCAGACAAAAGTGCCGGGAAGTGAGCAGGGTTGAAATAATTGCTCCTGAACAAATTCAAACACAAAACAGGAAGCAAGGACAGGTAGCCTGAGAGAAATAAACCATCCAAACAGGTATCAGGTTAGGAAAGCTAAAACCCTGACGGAATTGAATCTGGCCAGGGATGTCAAGGACAACAAAAAAACTTCTATAGGTACATCCATGCATAAAAGGAAGAGTAAAGAAAATGTTATGAAAAAAATCTTTACTCAGAGGATGGTGAAGCACTGGAACAGGTTGCTCAGGGAAGTTGTGGATGCTCCATTCCTGGAAGGCATGGCCAGGCTAGATGGGGCCTTGAGCAACTCGATCTAGTGAATGGCATCCCTGGCCATGGCAGGAGGGTTTGAAACTGGGTGATCTTTGAAGTCCCTTCAAAAACTACCCATTCTATGATTCAGTCCATGACCTGATGAGATGCATCCATGAGCCGTAAATGAACTGGTGGAGGAAGTTGCTAAGTCATGGTTCATCATGTTTGAGAAGTCATGGGAGTCTGGTGAAGTTCCCTCTGACTGGAAAAGGAGAAACATAACCCCCCATATTTAAAAAGCTTCAAGTGTCACCATCACTGAATGAGAGTGTGGAGGACGCAAGGCTGCTTTTAAATCACTAAGAATAAGGTATGTGATGGAGTGGCAGTGACACTACTCTATGTAAACATTGACTCAGTTTAATAGCAGGGAACTAACTAGCTGGAAGGCTGCACAGTGCCTCCAGATTAGCAATTAGCATGGTAGGGGTCATGACAAAACAGCCAGAATTGGGAGGATGCTATTTCCAGAGTTCAGCTATATATTTCTTTTGCCAAGGGCAGCAGTCAAAAGATCCCAAGCATGCTGGACACTAAAAAGCAAGTTCCTTGAAAGACATGTTCACTAAGCTGTCAGGGAGCCTTTAGCAGGGAAAGGACAGGCAGATAGACAGACTCCCCACAGGGGCCTGAAAAAGCAGAGCATGCCTCTATACTAGAAAGAGGTCAGAGGAGCAGCTAACCCTGGAACTGTGACAAATCCTACGTCTCAATCTCTTCTACACACTGGCTTTTCCATCCTTCTAATCCTCTTTGTCACCTGTCCCCAGGCCCCTGTTATTTTTACTGTATCTCTTTTTCAATCTGAAATAACCAAAATGGAACAAAGGTCTTCAATTTATATAATGGAACAAAAATAATACTAAAAATTCTCTCCCACGGGGTCTGAGACAATGACCAGCATAAAATAGCAAAGTTTTCAGTATGCTGCCTGGACCTCTGTTTTTTCTAATTCAGAACCCAGCAATGCATGTGGGTAGCTCAGATGGTATCTCTCAGTGTACATTACCTTGCAGTTGTTCTCTGCCATCTCAATGCCAAACCTCCTTGCTGATTATCAGAGGAGGTACCAGTGCAGCAGCTGATGTTTTTCAACAGGGTTTAAAGAGATGGCCATTCTGGGAGTTACAAGGCAGGGATCTAGAGAAACAGGGGTGTTGGACTCTTAGGAAAGCACTAGGTGAAGCTTATGTAGGAAAATTTAAACATATTTAAATTTCACAGTGTTGATATTTTTGCTGTGTTCACCACTCTCTCCTCTTCCCACTCTGGGCAGGCTCACTGCGACTGAAACACATCAGCGTGCATGGATAAGGAGTGACAGTGCCACTGCCAAGGCTTTTGGCTTTATCTAATTTGGAGAAGTGGCATCTTCTGCAATTCCTTGGTTCCCAGCACTGAAAGTGTTGGAAGTGGCATCTATCAGCTGCAAAAGAGAGCCTTCATCCTGAGCCTGGGAAAGCCAGGGCAATACAACTGTGATAAGTCACATGCTGATCTTAGACCCAACAGGGTGATGGGACAGATCTCCCTACAGTCACCTTATGGAAGTGGCTGCTGGTTTTCCTTCCTTATGGGCTTGATCCTGTCTCCACTGGGAACAGGAAGATTCTAATTTTCCCTTTTCTGTGTCCTCTGACCTCCTTTCTTCTGCTGATGTTGCTAAGATGTTGGCTTCTGCCAGTGATGCCTGCTGTTTGAGGCTGGTGTGCCAGCTACTGAGTAGCAATGGTAACAAGAGACATTTTCTTCTCCCATGTTCCTCTCCCTTGCTCCACCCTCAGACCCCTTCTCCACTTCTGTGTCCATTTTCAAGCCCACACTTCTTCCTATGCTCTTCCTCCCACCTATGTCTGAAAAAGGAAAAATATGGACAGAAAAATCCAAACTATTGACATTGTTGCTAATTTCAGCAGTGACTCTTTTCCGGCTCAGGCTGTGAGAGCCAACTTTTATTGCCCATTATAAAACAATATCTCCTAATGGGGGGCGGGGGGGTGCAATGCTGTGTGCTGCCAATAAGAGGACACTTAGCCTGGAAATTTGTGAGTGTAATTTATTGTCAAGCATGCCCTGTGCACACACACACAGGTAATGATGGTGTTAGCCGTCTGACAAATTACAGGGCCTTGCACATTTGACCTCCTCCCCTGCCCTGTGAGCGGTATCGCATCTCCCAGGGGGTTCATCCTGACATCCCACCTCGGAGCAGCTTCCAGCTGCTGCCATTTTGGATATCCTGCCTATTTATTTCTTTCCAAAGATCCTCCCTGATTTCACCCCTGGAGTTATTGTTTTCACTGATGCTGCCTGCAGGGCTCAGTTTTGTGCAAGCCTTGCTTGAGGATCAAATACCTTATAGTTTTACTGATTAGAACTATAAACTTTACAACTTCAAAGACTTCTGCCAAGATATTTAGCTTTTGTCTTTAGCCCCGAATATTCTCCAAATAGCAGACTTCAAAGCTGAGACCTTTTCCTAGGTACAGGAAATTTATTCTGGACATTTTATGAATCACTTTGGATTAATTAAGTTTAATTTTTTTCCCTTCTGGTCTGTGTACTGTTCACCTTACAGTAATCAGAGCTTGAGAAGTACAGAGATCTCAAAAAGGTCTCAATAAAGTTTTAAAAGTGTTTGCAAGCCTTGCCAAAATAGTTTTGCTTTAAAATATTCAGTGTATAGTGTCTGATTTAGCTTATCTTTTCTCCTGGGTTTTAGTACAAGTTAAGTACTTAACTGCTGAATCTGAATAGTAATAGATTAAAGCACAGGTTTAAACACTTTGCTGAACACAGTCCAGAAAAAGTACATGATGTTGTACTGCAAGGTTTTTTCTTCACTCATTCAGGGATGAAAGGACACATTCAGTAGTGGCCTTGGCACTTGTGAATAAAGAAAGCATTTCACATTCAGATGGGTAAACAATTTATGCCACACTATCCAACATCCTCATGCTGTCCTTCTAGTCTGTTTGTTTATTGGAACATCTTTATCATAGCACTCAGCAAAATGCTTAATTAGACGTGTTTGTATAGTAACATGGTAGTAAATAATCTCAAATTACGGTGCTAGGTTTTCAAAATTTCTAATATAAAGATGCTCGCATTGCTAGAGCATGTTAGTAGGAGTCAATCCTTGACATATATTCTAATTGGTATTTTGTGATTTTAATGACAAAATTTTGGTGAACATCAATGTTAGTCCTGCTTCTCTGCCTCAGATTGTTTGTTTTTTATTCTGACCATTTGCAGACTTTTTGTAACTTGCTCCAGCTTCCTTCATTTCTGTTTGGTTCAAGAAGAATCACATCCCATTCTCCCCTGTCTGCAAAGCAAAGACTTCCCTTTGCTCTTCTGAACCTAAACATGGCAATTATAATCAGTAATGAAAAGTCAGCAAATAACAACTTAAAGAGTTGCTTTTCAGCAGAATGAATGCTGGATCCTCTTGAGCAAGCAGGGCTGCTGCTGAGCCTGTCAGTCAGGAACTCTCATGCTTGGCAGGCCGATTTACCTGTCTGATGTTCCTGCTCGTTCTCCATCATAAAATAAAAACACTTCACTTGTCAAACATCTTCCTTTTCTGGGATGTGTCTCGCACGCACACTGCTCGTCCATTTGAAACTCAGCTGCACTTCTAGCAGTCAATCTGACAGCTCAGCCAGACTCTGTCCTAAAGAGATTTCCCAGTAACCCACTGAAGCATCTCAAAAATCTGGGGCCTGCACAATGAAAAATTTTTTTACACATTATTTTTCTTAACAGAGAATTAACTCTTTGCAAAACAGAACAGGACTTTTGAGTTCTTTAAGACAGGAAAAAAACAGTCTTCTAGACACTGAAATGTCCAGGCTTTAAAGTCTCCCTCCTATAACACCTTGTGTTGAGTAAGCAGATCTAGGGATGTGCTAATGGTGGATCTGGCCACACACGCTCTGTGGATTAAGTTTCTCCTCAGTGCCTCTAACTTCAGGATTACTCTTCACACGATGCTGCCTCACTGCTTCCTGACTGCAGCCATCAGCCTTTCTCCTTGTCTCAGCTTTGAAGCTGATAGCCAAGCCTTGCTGTATGGCCAGGATGGTCAGCCCAGGCTCCTGCCCCAAAGGCAGGTGCCTCAGTAGTTCTTCTCTCGTCCAGCCCTTAGGGCAGTAAGAAGGGAAGTGAATACAAAGAGGCTCAGCTTATACCTGTTCTTTCTAATTCAGAGATGGAGGACTTTGTACAAAGTCACAGAATACTGAGTTGGAAGGGACTCACAAAAATCATCAAGTCCAGCTCCTGGCCCTGCACAGCACCATGCCCAAGAATGACACCATGTGCCTGAAAGTATTGTCCAAGAACTTCTTGAGTCTTGGTGCTGTGATCAGTTCTCTGGGGACCCTGTTCCAATGACCAACCACTCTCTGGGTGAAGAACCTTTTCCTAATATCCAGTCTAAACCTCCCCTGACACAATTTCAGGACATTCCCTTGGGTCCTGTCACTGGTGACCACAGAGAAGAGATCAGTGTCTGCCCCTCCTCTTCCCTTCACTAGGAAGTTGTACTGCAATGAGGCCTCCCCTCAGTCTCCTTTTCTCCAGGCTGAACAGACCTAGTGCCCTCAGCTGCTCCTCACGTAGCTTCCCCTCAAGGCCCTTCACCATCTGCATAGTTCTATTTTGGACACTCTCTAATGTCTTTCTTACATTGTGGCACCCAAACCTGCCCCCAGCACTGGAGGTGAGGCTGCCCCAGTGCAGAGCAGAGCGGGACAATCCCCTCCCTTGCCCGGCTGGTGATGCTGGGCCTGATGCCCCCAGGGCAGGGTTGGCCCTCCTGGCTCATGGTCAACTTGCCATTGACCAAGAATACCAAGTTCCTTTCTGTGGCACTGCTTTCCAGCATCTCATTCCCTGCTCTGTCCCTGCAGCCAGGGTTGCCCCATTCTAGGTGCAGTCTGGCACCTTCCCTTGTTGAACTTCATGTGGTTTGTGATTGCCCAGTCCTCTAATTTGTCTCTCTGCAGGGCCTCCTGGCCTTCATGGGAGTCAACAGCTCCTCCCAGTTTGGCATCCTCTGTGAACTTGCTTAGAATTCCTTCCAGTCCTGCATCCAATATATTCATGAAGGTGTTGAAGAACACAGGAACAGAGAACCCTCATCCACCCCACTCAGTTATCTTGGTAGGACAGGTACCTAGTGCTTTTTCAGGAGATCTCCCAGTCTGGGTGTGGATGCAACATCTGGGGGCAAACTGTTTATTGGGAGAATTTCTTTCCAACCCTGAGTTGCCAGTGATTGACTTCTACTCTGAAGCCTCAGAGTTTTTACCAGTACCATTAGGATTTTGGGGACATGGGGCCAGATCTGTGAGACTATAGGTTGTCCAGTTTGGTATATCTGAAGCTGCAAAACCAGGACCACATCCAAGAAGCTTGGGGAATGTTAATTATTAATCCAACTGCTAACTTTTACATCTTGTCCCCACTGGAAGGATAATGACCAAACTGCAGTATGGTCAGAGTTTGTAGTGTTCACTGTGCATTCCACTAGCAGGTTGAGCTTCTGTCATGCCTTACACTCTGCAGATCTTCCAACTGGTCTCTCCCTGCAGCTGCCCCAGCTGCAGCTCTCAGTGAGAAGCCAGTTTTGCTCAGGAATCTGGAAAATATTTTAAGGCCTGAGGTTCCTGCCATGCAAATGAAGATGTGTTAGGCATCTTGTTCTGAAAATTCACTGCTGTTCAATTAATCAGACAGTTATTCATCTCACACTGTAACTGTAGCCTGTAAGCCACTCATCATCTCCAGGTGTGTTAAAAGAACCACTCTCATATTTAAGAATTTGTCAACAATATAGCTGCATGCAACGATTTTGACAAAGATTTTCCAGCATGGGATTTTACAATGCATATTTCTTCCTATGACCTGCAGTGAGAAGACAACCCTAATAACTTAAACATCCATGTTTTTCCTCTTGTAGTTTATACCTGAGAAAGAGAAACACAGGGTAAGTTAAGTGATTTTCCTGTGTCCACTTGGGAGGAAGGCTGGAAAACTGAATTGAAATCCAGAGTTCAATTCATCAGCTCACACCCTGGGCAATATTGTCCACAGTGGAGACTCCCAGTGTACATAAACTGGGGTGCAAATGGGAGCACAAGACTGTTTTCAGGAGATGATGTCTTTTCAAGCTCAAGGCTGATGGGGTAACAGGATAAACTGACTGTACAGCAAAGTTAGCTTATCCTGTTATCTCTGAGGAGACCGAAAACAACCATTGACAATATGAAGCCACGTCTTTTCTTGGCCAAATGATGCTCCAATTAGCTGTTGGTTAATATTTAATATAACATATGTTTTAGCATTACAGTAATGTACCAGGACAAAGGGCATCATGATTTTGATAAGTGATTCAACTTTCAGCAGCAGAGAGGGAAGGCAGAGGGAGATTCTTATTTTTGAAGTAAATAAAAGGATTGGCACACACTGTGGCCCAAAATTTTAATTTTTTTTTTTTTTTTTTTTTTTTTTTACAATTATATTAAAGACAAGTCAGATGACTCTTATGTTGGCTGAAGACCTTAGCTTGTGATTACTCAGTTGAAAGCTTTTGCAGCTTAACAAATTACCACCCATCTGGTAAGCCATCCTGTCTAGCCCCATGTGTGCTCTTAGCTATCCTGATATCATGAATTAAAGCACATCAGCATCAGTGGGTTGGCCTGTCCCTCAGAAGTGCTAACGCCATGTGTTTGGAAGGGTGACAGCACCCTTTGGCCAGGTGGTAGGAGCACACAGCCATCTGCTGAACTTCTGAAACATGTGGCAGAAAGGACTGGGAGTTATTGTCAGATCTCCACCTTCTGCAAGACAGATCCTGTGGGGTAAGGAAATGACAGGAGCTGCAGTCACAAAGCTTTCTGGGATCTGACCCAGAAATACCTCTGGCAGACACCTACAGTCTCTCCCACATGTCCAAGCCTGATAAATCACACTAAAGGCAAATAATAACGGCCAGCTGTTTGGTTCATTGGACAAGGAGCTCTTTTCTTACCCATTTCAATTACTTAATTTTTTTGAGAAGGCCTTTAACTTGCAGATTCTACCTGGAGTCAGCCTCTATGGACAGTGCTTGATGGAAATGATTCCCCACACTAATAAGAAGGGGCAGTGCTGTGGCATTCTTGTAGCCTGCACTTTCAGACTAAATAGCAAACATCAGAGAATGGCAGGACAGGGGGGACAGTGGCATTGAAGACATTGATCTGAGCTACATGTCTCTCAGAGAATTGTGTGGTTTTCTGCTGTAGACACAATCAAATATGCCAAATGGCTGCTAAAATGTAAATGTTAGCAGTCAAGGTCACCTTCCAAGGGATACCAAACAGTGTGCCCCAGGCAGGCCCCATTAGTGGCAGCACTGACAGCACTCCTATTGCCATCTCCTCCCCCAGTTCTTTGCTCCGTGCTGAGAAATATTCCAGAGGCAAAAGTCTTTTCCATCTGATGCTAAAAAGCTGTTCCCTTTTCCCGCCCAGCCGAGGCTCAAGTTTAATAAAAATCCTCATTAGTTGTCATCTAAATATGCAGGAGGTCCATGCCAAATATTGCAGCTGAGTTAGGGAAAGCCAAAGCAGGTTCTAATTAAAGATGGGGCCAGAACAAAACCTCAGGTCACAAGCCTATACATCATGGAAATTGGGATCCAAGCTCTGAATGCCATTGATCAGAATGATCTCTTCACTCAAAGCCCTGGGTACTACCTGGCAGCATAATTGTAAACCCCTCAGAGCAACCCTTTGATTCAGCCACCCTCCATAACATGGTGGAGTTTCTCTGGCTGCTTCATTTTCATTATGGGATGGAAACCTTTAATTAATACAACATGACAGTGAAAATATAATCAGTTGAGTGGCCCCTGTTGTTTGCTCGCATGTTAATTTTCATGCCTTTTTTTTTTAACACGCTTGTTTTTTAATTTTATGCAGTTATGCCTAAAAGCCACTAGCAGCAGCAACCAAGTGTTCCACAAGGAGCCCAGGGGAACAGGGTGTTAATAAGTGCTGAGTTTGGCTCCTGAGGAGGCACGGAGATGCTTGGAGATCGTATAAAACAAACAAGGTAGCTGGGTTTTTCTGCTAACATGATCATTAGGGAAGGACTGAAAATCAATAATATCTTTTATTTCTGCCTTTATGTTTCAGGGTCAACGATGTACTGAGATATGTGGGATCAACAATACAAAGGTTTGTCATGTAATTTTCCCATGGTTAGCTCTAGTAAAAGAGATTAATTTTTTTAAAGAAAATCTCAATTCTGCAGTACAGATAAACTGTTAAATGACTGTGAGACCTGGAGTACAAAAGAGAAATCCTGAATCTGAAACTGTGTGGCCAAGTATGCTTACCTTCCCTTGTAACTTAAAATGCAGAGTTGCTCCCTGTTTACACAGAATCACAGAATTTCTAGGTTTAAAGAGACCTTTAAGATCCTTTAAGAGTCCAACCCATGCCCTAACACCTCAACTAGACCATGGCACCAAGTGCCACATCCAATCTTTTTTTAAATACATCCAGGGATGGTGACTCTACCACCTCGCTGGGCAGGCCATTCCAGTACTTTATCACCCTTTCTGTGAAAAACTGTTTCCTAATATCCGACCTATATTTCCCTTGGCGTGCTTGAGACTGTGTCCTCTCATTCTGTCAGCCGCTGCCTGGAGAAAGAGACCATCCCCCAGCTGACTACAGACACATTTCAGGAAAAGTGATAAGGTCACCTCTGAGTTTCCTTTTCTCCAGGCTAAACATCCCCAGCTCCCTCAGTCATTCCTCACAGAGTTTGTGTTCCAAGCCCCTCTCCAGCCTCGTTGCCTCCTCTGGACGCGCTCAAGCGTCTCAATGTCCTTCCTAAACTGAGGGGCCAGAGCTGGACACAGCACTCAAGGTGTGGCCTCACCAGGGCCCAGTACAGGGGAAGAATGACCTCCCTGCTCCTGCTGGCCACACCATTCCTGATGCAGGCCAGGATGCCCTTGGCCTTCTCAGCCACCAGGGCACACTGCTGGCTCATGTTCAGCTGCTGTCACCGGAACCCCCAAGTCCCTTTCTGCCTGGGCACTGTCCAGCCACACCATCCCCAGCCTGCAACGTTGCAGGGGGTTATTGTGGCCAAAATGCAGGACTCAGCACTTGGACTTATTAAACTTCATCTTGTTAGACTCTGCCCATCCATCCAACTGTTCTAGGTCTCTCTGCAAAGCCCTCCTACCTTCCAACAGATCGACACATGCTCCCAGCTTAGTGTCATCTGCAAATTTACTAATGAAAGATTCAATTCCCTTGTCCATGTCGTCAATAAAAATATTGAATAGAGCTGGGCCCAGGACAGACCCCTGAGGGACACCACCAGTGACTCTCCCCAGCTGGATGGAGCACTGTTCACCACCAAGTGAACGAAGTTTAAACTTAGTTTCTTACTGTGCTTTGGTAATGAGGTGTTCCACCTGCACCACAGCCTCCTTTCTGTCCAGGAGAGCTCTTGGGTTGCAAAGTCCTGTGACTTTGAGCAGAGAAGATGCTGAGGGCAAAAGCTGAGGCTGGAGCTTGAACACATTATCACATTCCCACAAAGTCCTCAAGACACAGGTTCGTGTTAGCACTTTGCTATTGACAAAATACCACTTTGCCAAAACATTTCTTTTTCTATTGAGCCTATGAGTTTTGGACATTCAATGAGTTTTCATTGAATCTCATGAAAATTTCAGCAGAAATAATACTTCTCAGCTGATTCTGCTTGTCAGCAGCACATAAAAAGCTCTAAAGAGTCCATGGAAGCCTTAAAAGTTGCTTTTCTGAATGGCATCTGTGTTACACAGTGAAAAAGTAATAATAAAATAAAAATTAATGTTCAAATGGTCTTAAAAATTCAGCTTCTTTTATTTTTCGCTAAGCAATATTTCTCCATGAACCACCTGGCAACTCCTGGCTATAGAATTAGGAGCAGATTACAGTGGATGTGACCACAGCCAGAGCTGCAGCTCCTGACCTCCCATGTCTGTAGGTTCAGACGGTGTTTGAATCTCTGTGAGAAGCTCCAGTCAGCCACATGCACACAGAGCTGTTAGCTACGTGCAGCACAAAGAACTGGGACTATTGCTGATGGTAATTTTGTGATGTTGACAGCAGACTAGAACTCCAACAACCTTTAGAAAGCAGCTGAGAGCTAAAAATCAGAGCTGATGAACAAACATTTATATTTCCTTCAGTTATGTGAGATTCCTGTGAAGATTTACATAATTAATCTTCAGCAGCAAAACATTTATAATGCAGTTTAATAAGCTGGGTGATAGACAGGTCATGTTAATTACTATCTTGCTTTCTGGTTTAAAAAGCCATTGTTTCCAAGCTCTTAGTTTAGAAGTGAATAGCTTGTATCAGCTTGAAGACAGCAAGTGTGCAGATGATTAATGCCTGAGTGCTTGGCACTGACTGGGGATCTGTGAGAGGGGTCTGGGCCCTTGCACTGCCACAGGCTCTGCATGTGACTGAGGGGAGCAAGTGACTTTGAACACAGTTCTGTATTGCTGATATCCCAGCAGCTAATCTCTGTTACCCCAGTTGCAGGTTCCATCACATCCCTCCTACAAATATAAACTAATCTTGGGGCTCTGTTCTAAAATACGTGCGTAAAACTGTGTGTGGCTTGCAGTTTTTAGTAGAGCTTGTTTGTTAGTTTGATTGATTGTTGGTTGGTTTGGTTTCTTTTAAATATGCTTACTTGATTTTTCATTGTTGTTGTTAAATTTTATTGTGTCACAATCTGCTGAAGAGATGGTGACTTCTCGTGGAAACAAGGAAGAGAAAAGTATACATCTGGAGAGGGCTTCTTGGTCATCATGAAGAACTTGTTGCCAGCCTAAATGTATGAAGGCTTTTATAACTCTCCTATGCAAGGCAAGTGTACAGGAAGGATTTCAAGGACAAAAATAAGGCATTTTTTACACCTGTTTGGGGACATGCTGTTTGAAACTCCAGGTGTTATCATGGAAGAGAATATGGTATGAAAGAAAAGGGACTTGTCTGAGATTCGAAGGGGGCAGCAGAGACGAGAGCCATGGGCAAATGGGAGACAGAAATCATCTTTTAAGTGTTAAAAAGAAAATGACAGCACAGGGACAAGCAATATCTTTACACAACAGAGAGAAGGCAGACAGTGGAGGGATTCACAATGAGAGGTGACATGAGCAAACAGACAAGCTACAAAAATGATTTTTGCAGTGGTGCTCAGAGGAATACTGGCAAGGCAAGATTGTGTTAGTGCTAAAGTAAAGGATGCAGCAAGAACTGAGATCCAAGTTAATGAGCTCCTAGTTGAGGGTTTTATTGTGTAACTGGATAAGCAAGTTAGATTTTATTTTTACTTAAAAAAAAGAGGTGAAATTTAAGCTGGGGGATGGGTGTGAGAAGCTAAAGAGAAGCTCAAACACAGACTGTGAATTTGATGCAAGGTCACAGTGTTATCCAATGGCTTAAGAAAGAACCATCAGGAAAGTCAAACCAGGCTTTGACAGGAAGAGCTCTGCTGCAGTCTGGCATAACTCGCTGACATCTCCTCATGAATTGCTAACCAAGTAGATATTTACTTTGGACAGGAAGAGACCTTTTTTGTGCAGAGATCGGATTCATTGGTTGAGGAAAGAGTCAACCAGGGAGTGGTGTTTGCAGAACCGAATATCCAAAATTAGAGGATTGCAGGAAAGACGATGCTAGGTCCATAGAAATAAAAAGAAGATGATTTGGTCATGGTGCAGGTTGCTGGAAAGCTGGGATTGCTGGGGCTGCCCTGGGGCAAGGATGAACCAGTGATGCTTGATTCCAGCTAGGCTGGGAGTAAAGCCAAAGAGACAGAGTGGAGCTACTGCTTTTGAGAAAGGGCCCCAAAACATCAAGGTGAAATAGGCTGTATGGCAGGACAGAAGGTATATGTCACACCAGTGAAATACCGCTTTAAATTACAGTATCTTAAGAGCTGTAGAAAGAAGAACACACTTGCTCTCTAACTCTCATAACCTGGCATTGCTCACTTCCTAGTTGTCGTGGTGGCTCAAACTTGAAATGACCACTATCTCTAAGAAGACTAGGAGATAAAACCTATTTATAGCAGTGGGCTCTCCCACCAGCCTGTACAACTAGGGCTTTCAAGGGAAACAAAAGGTGGTTGGCCTTTTGTGAGTCCAAGTCTGTTTGATCTTCTTACCTGAGTAACTCTGCAGAGCGCATGCTTTAGGAATGATTGTGTGTCTTTGTATCCTGTGCTACCTTAGAATCTCTGCATCAGCACAAAGAAGAGCAGATTTTCACCCTATGAGAACTGGTATCCTGGCATCAGGCTGAATTAAAATGCTCTTGGGAATAGGTTTTGCTGCAGTCATTTGAGACTAGTGACTGAAAAGGAGGGAGAAAAAAAATCAAATACAGATTTCGATAAATAGAATTTCAGATCTTGCATAATACCATTCAATGGCAACAGCAGGTGTTTGACAGTACTGTGAACTTCCTCAGAATGGGATCCTGCCAACATGGCTGTGATTCAGTGTAATGATTCAATGACTGCAGGACGGTATCCTGCCAACCAGCCTTCCAGCAGAAAACTGTTCACCCCACTGCAAACACTGCCAGTCCATTAGCATTTCAGATTTAGTCTATCTGTGTGTCAGTAGAAAAAAATGCACCTCCAGGTAATGGAAGGAGGAAGGGGGGGGACAAAAATTCCCATTTCTCCCAGGGAATAAAAGGCAAAATTATTAGCTGCAATGTTATCTCTGAGGAGGAACATGGGATATGGTTTTTTAAAAGCTCAGAGTTTGAAAAAAAAATTCTTCCTTTTATTCTTCAGCACTGCTTTTCCTTCCACCTTCAACCAGGAGCTTTGTCCAGAGATTCTCATCAGCTTCTACTTCTGCCTTTTAAACTGTGCAGAAATACTACCAACATCCTGAGATAAGCAAAGAAACTCAAAGAGCTGTCATGAGCAGTTCCTGTTACAGATATTTTATCAACTGCTACCCTGCAGCACCAATGCCCTCCCCATGCCCACACATGAAGCCTCCCCTGCTCCTGCAGCACAGCCATGCCCCTATCAGGAATATTCCCAAGTGCATGGCTCCTCGTGACACTTGGAATGGGAACAAGGCTCACTCAGCTGTCACCTTCCAGCCGTGCACCAGCCTGCTGCCAAGACACATGACATGAAACCTCCTTCGTGCAAACCCATGGTTAGGGTGCAGCGTGGAGGCAGCATGCACAATTTGTCTCAGCTCTCCTCTCACTCCATTTTTCTATTGTGTAGCAGAAAGAAAAGAGAGAGCAGAGCTAGAAGCAATTCATGATGCTGCTACTGTGATCTTTGTTGCAGCACAATGTTCTCATCCTTGCCCAGCTCTTTTAAACCTGCTGTAATATGAATAATGATATACTCAGCTTAAAGAGACTTTGTTAAATACTTTGCCTTTATCACAGGTGCTGTGTAAACTTCGGGGATCAAAATGGACTCTTTGAGAAGTGATTAGAGCAGGAGAGAAAGGGTTTAGTGGTCTAAGCACCACATTTGAAATAATTAGGCTCCCTGGAGTGATAGGTTCAAATCCTAGCAGGGTTGACTCAGCCCTTCATCCCTCTAAGGTAGATTAAATTAGTTTTCTGTAGTAGGGTCTTTTGGATATGACCTTAAAAATGCACAGGCACATGAGTTTTCTCCTTTTACTGCAAGGATGAATTTTACAGATTTATAAACCAGAGATTCAGGTTATTTTACATAAACCTAGATGTCTGCCCAAGAACTATTTGCCAAAACCTGTCTTCACCATTGCAATGATCATGTAGGTCTTCTGCTCACCAGCCTCCTTCCCAGAGGGCCTCTTTTGTGGTGAAACATGTAATGTAGTAAGGGACACAGTTGGGACTAAGCAATGCAGTTTGAATGTATCTTATAACTAAACACAACCATCAGCCTCTGGTTTTTAGTTAACTCTTTAAAAATTAGTATTTTTTTTACTACATAGTGCTATTCTCTAATTTGAAGGCGACTAACCCAGTCATGAGTCAAAGCAGAGTATGGGCTATTGTAGTATCATAGACTGAGGGAGAGTTAATTCTGTCTTTCTTTTTAAAAAAAAAAAAAAAAATAGTAAAAAAAATTTCCTAAGGTAATTACTGTTATGGGGGGAAGGATGGGAAGCATGACTTTTCTTCTCATTTATTTCTGCTTAGGAAGCCAAGCTCATTGTTACTGGGGAGCAGTTCAAGACAAACACTCAGAGCAAGTCTTTGAAAGTCCCCTTCAGAGAAGAGAAAAGATGATGAATCCTGGAATCATTTAGGCTGGAAAAGACCTTTAAGATCACTGAGCCCAACCATTAACCTAGCACCACCAAGTCTACCAGTAAACCATAGCCTTAAATTCTAATTGGGTTTTGGCCCCCTTATTTTGTCCCTGCACAACCTCATGCAGCACCCTTGCAGTCTTCCTAAGTTGTTGCCCCTTCTTCCACAGGTAATTTTCTTCTTTAGTTTCAGCCAAAGCTCTCTATTCAGCCAGACTGGTCTTCCCCACCAGCTTGTCTTTTGGCACATGGGAGTGGTCTGCTCCTGCACCTCTGAGATTTCCTTCTTGAAGAACGTCCTGCTCTCCTGGACTCCTTTGCCCTTATATTGCCTCTCAAGGGACTCTCTCAACCAGGCTTCTAAACACACCAATGTCTGTCCCCTAGAAGTCTAAGCTAGCAGTTCTGCTGATCCTCCTCCTTACTTCTCCAACATCCTGTGTCATTTCATGATTGCCTTCCTTAGTTGCCTCACTCACCAGTCGTGTCAGGAGTGTTCTAGACTGCTTCCTTTGTGCTGTTCCATACTTCCAGCAGACGTCTGATAAGTTGAAGACCCCTGTGAGATCAAGGGCCAGTGATTGTGAGACTGTTTCTAGCTTCTTACAGAATATTTCATCTAATTTGTCAGGATCATGCCAGCACTGGAGCCGCTTAACCTGCAACTGAAGAAAAGGCCATTTCAGTCTTATGTCCTAGGGCTTCTCTTGGAGCAGACAGAATCACATGGCCGAAGAATATGACTGTGCAGAGAGACATTGTGAAAGAAACACAAAGGAAGGTTTCTTGTAGCAAGGGGCATGGGTAGGGTAGCAGGCAGGTGGAGAAAGGTGCAGAAAAGGAAAGGAAAGTGATTTACAGGACTGTTCACTGAGATGTAGATATCTGAGGGAAGAACTGTCTGAGGAAAGAAAATTATGTGAGACAACACAGAAAACAACCATGCAAAGGTGGAAAAAAGAGAGAGAGGAACTGACAGGTACCAAACACACAGAAATTACTAGAAGAAAAAGCATTGCAGTTTTCCCTCTTTGATTTTGCCTTCCTAGTGGGGAAGAAGTGCAGTAGAAAGGCAGGCTGTGCTTGGTGATGAGCTCTCCCTGAACTCCTATCCTCTTGCATTTCTCCATGGCCTCGAGATGTGTAGACCCTAAACCAGGCTGGCACTTTATTTGCCCACCCAGGTGTTCTGTACATAACTCTTTTCCAACAAAGATAACTGACTCTCATGCAGTCAATACAGGGGAAAATGAGGAGAGAGCTGAAAGTATGACTGAATAGCAGTCGAGTACAGCTAGCTAATTGCAGCTTCATGTAATCGCTTTCATAGCCGCTATCATAACTGTATATATTTCCAGCTCAATTCGTCTATCTTTTCCGGCCTCCTGTCTTTGCAGCTGCCTCCTCTTCTCTCCTTCCTGATGGCTGCAAATCTCTGCTTATCACCCGTTTTCATGCTGTGTTTTGTCTGTCTCTTTGTGTTCATCCCTGTACCGGTTTCTTGTCTGCATGTGGCGGTTTCTTATTTCCTGGATGTTGTGAGAGACTTTAGTATGAACTACTTGCTTCAGTTAACATGTATGACCTTTTGCCTTATTTTGTTTTTCTGGATGATTTAATTTTACACATGTTTACACTAAGGACTAGTTTTGTAGCTAAAATGGTCAATATGGATGGGCAACTGCTATGTGACTCAGTATTAAAACAATTATTTATTTATCAAATTTCTTTTTGTATGAATGTATCCATCTACTGCATGAATTTTTCATGCAAGCTCATCTTGAAAAAAACATTCCCTCCTCTCAGAAAGGATTTGAATTCTTTAGGGAATTCCCCCAAATTCTCGTGTTTTTTTTTTCTTTAATTGAACCCCACCGTGTAAGAAGAGCTCTGTCTACAATATTGATTGCAGAAAAACATGCAGACCTGTCAATCTCTCTTTTCCCAAGGCAAAACTCTCCTATTGTCTTTTTCTGCCAGGGTATAATCTTCACAAAGACAGACTTCAAACAGTTAAGCTTCTACCCATTGTATTGGGACTATATGTAGTGCTCCATTTTACATTAACATTTAACAGGTTTCAAGCTTCAGTGATAAACCAGAAATGTTTTTCCTTCATGACAACTGTTTGACAGTTTTTAAAAATGGATATAAAATGGAAAATTACCCTACAGAGGAAATATCCTTTTCTCTTCATAACTCAGGCTGAGACATGGTATGAATGGAATAACACACTTATTACATTCTGGGCACTGAACATAAAATGCATTGCCTCTCTCTATTCCACTTGATTTGATAATCTAGTACAATTTAGGTCCCTAATAAATTAAATTGTTCGGAAACTTGGTTCACTGCCTAAACTCTGTGCAAGGCTGTGCTGTTTAATGATGCTTTACTTTCTTTCAGTGTTTTATCTTTGGGATAAATAATTCAGCCTAATAAACCCTGTGATCTGCAAGGTTAATTGCCACCCACAGTAATTCCCAGCTTGTGCACAGCACCCCTATTTGTCTGTCTTTTCCAGAGTCGTGCATCACCTAATCTGTGCAGCTCACCAGCCAGGTTCCCTGCATTGCCATGAGCCCTAATCATTGCAAACATTACTTCTGCTCCTGAACAGGCAAGTGCCTCAGGTCCACATGCTTGTTCCCTTTCCCCCAGGTGGTTATCGCACTAGATGATTTCCAGGAAAATCCTAGGACAACTGGGACTAGATTGACACGCATGGAAAAAAAAAAATTGGTGAAAAAGCAGAATGAAAATATATTATGAGGATCCACAAATATATTATCTAGGGGATTTATTCACAGGTGATGTGTCCAGCTGTACAGCAGGATGAATGTATTCTTATTAATTATTAAGTTGCTCAGATGGTGCTCCTCCCCAAACCTGACATTTATTGAAAAAAAGTAATTGAAAAGGATTTGGCCAGTTCCACTCCCTGTGTTTGAGTGTTATATAATAGACTACTCCAGCCCTCCACTCCCTCCCTCTCTCTCTCTCTCTCTCTCTCTCTGCTTTCAGGCTAACACACAGTTTATTGGGTATCAATAAAACATAAGAATCACTCCTGGTATAACAATAGCACCTCTTTGCAACCTTCAGCCTGCTTAGCTCCCAGGAATAGCGTGCTAATGAGGGTGCACAGCGTTTTGGACAGATGCTAGAGTGTTATGCTGGGCTGATAACTGCATCTCTTGGATCAAACACTATGCTGGGATGAGTCATGCCTTTTACTAATTTATAGGAGCAGTCTTCCTTGAAATCCCAATGTAAATATTATCGCCCCATTCTCTGTCAGTGACTACGGCCTTGAAGTCAAGAAAAGTAATGGGCACTCTGTGTGACATAACGAGTCACCAACATATTCCTTTTATCCCCTGGATGAATTTTGGGTTGTTTTGCTTTGGTTTAATTTTTTTTCCCCCCCAGGGGCTGTATGAACACAAGGACCACATAGCATGAAGAGGAGCAAACGACAGTCCTCAAAGCAACACAAAAAGGCTGAACCTTAGTTTTGTAAAGAGGGAGGCTGAAGCTGTATTACCAGCCAGATGGTTTGGACTCATGTAATTTTCTAACTTAAAATCAAGGTTCATTTACTGTATGTGTTTCCTTTAGAGGACAGTCCCTAAACAGGATGGTGTCCTGTTCACACCTGTCAGGAGTGAGGAAATGAGGGTTTTAAAAGTTGGGCAGAACTCAGTACACTGATTTTTCTATTTTGTCTGAAGAGGTGTCTGCAAGTGTTTTGTGTCTTCCTGACCTGTATTGTGTTTTCTGTCCCTGTGATTATCCTGTGTAAGCAAGGATGTTCATGCACTGACATGCCAAGATAAAAATATCAGAGATCCTATTGTAATTTCTAAAGACATTGGGCAAACCTGAGTGTGAAGACATGGTTCATATCTTCTCTCACTGACATACAGTGCTTTAGCTGAGCACAGAACCAGATTTCCTAACTGAGTGAGCAGATCCATTTTCTCAGTCTGCTTCAAGCACCTTTGCTTGTAGATCAGTGAGCACTGCTGTCCCCAGTGTGACATCCCCACTCAAGCTCAGAATCCTGCAGGACAGGATGGGACAACTCACCAGTCATGGCCCTCTCCACTGGTTCTAAAAGGAAGGCAAATCACAAGCTTAGACCATATGCCAGATCTTTACGTAACTAAAAATAGACGAGAAGATCCCCCAAACTGGAACTAATGAGCAGTGAAAATCTGAAAGTCCCACATCCTATTGCTATCATTAATATCACAAACTGTGACAAATCTGTATGTGCTGCCAGTAGTTTTACAAGCTAAATAGGACTCTCTTTTCCCCTATGTCTTGTGAGACAGCCATTTTAGGCAGATCCCCTTCCCTCAGATACTCCAGGCAACCCCCTGAGCACAAGCTTGCCATCAGAGAGGCTGTACTCTTCCACAGCCTGTGTTAAGGCTATTTCAGGCTTCAGATTGATTTTAATTATTTTTGTTGTTGTTGTTCCCCCAGCATGTCCTAAGCTGCAGTGGAGCTGGCATCACCTCCAGAAGTCAAAACATTAAAGCACTGAAGTAGGTTGGGAAGGACTGGCTCATGGCAAAGGGAAGAAGAATGAAACTGGGACCCAAAGCATCTTCAGACCACCTGCTACTCAACAGCATCTCTGCTGGGTTTATCTTCTGAACGCTAGCCATGTGCTGGAGGACATTCCCCTAGGAACTTCCTGGTCCTGACAGGCTGACTATCCCAGCATGTGCATGGCAATTTAAGGCAGAAGCGCTAAGATCCTGGATCCAGTCTCTAGGCTGAATAGCTCAGTTCTCATGGTGCAAGTGCAGCCTTGCTCTGTGGCACATCACAGCTACTCACCTGAAGCTGGCTGCAGTTTGTTAATAACGTACTTGTAGTCTATATACAAAAGGTGTGATTTGCACAAGAAATAGAAACAGGTTTTCCCATAAAAACCCCACCCAATTTAAAGGTATTGTCATGACCAAAATCACAGTCAGATTATTACTGCTATCTAAAAGTAGGTTTTGAGTAAGCAATATTATGCATCTGTCT
Organism: Pycnonotus jocosus; assembly: GCA_013400435.1. NCBI lineage: Eukaryota > Metazoa > Chordata > Aves > Passeriformes > Pycnonotidae > Pycnonotus > Pycnonotus jocosus. Next base: position 393,475 of record VWYP01029193.1, on the reverse strand, counting down.
TTAGAAAGAGTAGCTGAAGCTTCTGCTTTGGGAAATTCTTTCTGAGGCACACAATTACAAACTGTCCTCTTATATTTACCACCTATACTGCTGCTTCTCTACAAAAACTCCCAACAAACAAACCTCAGCGAAGAAGCCTCTGCTCAAACAGCATTTTGAAACAACGCCTCAAGGTTTCAGTAACCCTGTTGATGTCAAGTGGATCATATCCTGGTGTTTGAGGGGGACCACGTGCTGTGAAAGTGCCCCAGGGCAGACAGAGGTAACAGCCGAGGTGCATAGTCTTGTGTTACATATCTATCTAGCTGACATGTTTGTATGTCAAAGCTGCCATGACTTCTGAAAATCAGTTTATTATTCCCTTTGAAAGTGCATTTGCCTGTCATCAGGACCTATGGGCTGATCAAAAGTTCAAAGTCACCAGAGGTCTCACAATTCCCACTAATGATGAATGGGACAAATTAATGCACACTGAAAAACCTGAACTACTGTCCCTGGGTTTTTTTGGACATGCTGTTGACACATAATTCTCCCTAAAGGTAGTATGGACTTGTGAATGCTCAGCTTCCACAAAAGTAATGGGTGAAGAAGGTGGTAAAATGAGAGTCTGTACTGGAAAGGGGAAGGAAGGAAATGCAGAAGAGGAGCAGGACTGCTATGCTGGGGAATATACCATGATGTATGTACTTGCTTGGGGCTTGATTTAAAAAGAAATCTGTTGCCAAAGAAAACAATGAGATTTTTACGCTTTGACTGACCAAAGCTTTGATGCTGTTCCACAGCATGAGAGCAGCATCCTTCCTTAGAAAGACATCAGCAGTCCCAAGTGGCTATTTCTGCTTTTGTAGTGAAGAGAAAATGGTAAGTGAAAGAAAGAAAATGAAGTGCCTCTGACAAGAAAACAATGTGCCAGAAGCAACTCTTTTAAATACAGAAAGGCAAAAGGACAGAACTTCATTCATCCTCCACCTGTTTTGTTTGTTTGTTGGGGCTTTTACCATCTAATATTTTACCTTGTATTTATTTCTTTTCCCTCTTGAAATATTGTGCTTTACAGTAAGAAATCATAAAACTGTAGAGGTTAGAGATGCAAGAAACCTATTAGATCATCTGCTCCACTGCTCTTGGCCAGCAGAGAATTGCTCCCTATGGTACATTTTCTAATGTTTTATCCAGCCTTGTTGTAAAATCCTGAGTGACCAGGCTTCCACCAGATCCCCCAGCAGCTTTTCTACAGCTGAGTACATCTTGAAAGATTTTTCTGCTACTCAACCTATGGTTTCATGTTGCTAGTTTCACCCCATTTGGCACTTCTGTTTCTATGTAGTAGTCTAAAGTGTTATCTCCCCTTTGGCATTCTTGCCTTCTGAATCTATACCTGCTTAGCATGGAGTCACAGAAAAACAGGGCTGAAAGGACCTTTGTTGTTCATACACACAGAGCTTTTAAATCTGCTCTGTAAGGCTGTCTGTCTAGATTCCTGATATTTTTTATTGTTTTCCACCCTTCTTTTACCAGTTTGTCCATGCACAGCAACTCCCCCAACTGGGTGTATTATTCCAGATATATTTGCATTAAAATGATGTGGAAAATAGATCTCTATTGCCTTTGATTCAAATATCAAGGGAACTTCACCCTAAAATTACATCAGCATTTTTGCAGCCAAACTGTAATGTGCACTTATGTTCAATTGGCCACCCACTCTCTTTGCAAAGTGTTTCAGTATTCCTTCTAGCAGTTTACCACTGACTACAAGTGTTTTGGAGGATTTTGCCTCAGGTATATTTTCATGCTTACAAGTGGAAAGTCATCTAGTTATTTTCTCTTGTAATGTCCCTAGACTCAGTAGGTCACTCTGTGTTATTTCCATATTCTGACTTGCTTTTCAGGTCCTCCCAGGCCAGGGTCATCTGTGAGAGCTCTTTGTGTACAGCTCATATTTCTTATATTATTAATAAGGACACTAAATCACAGTGTTTCTGACACAAACAATGTTGTAGTGGTTTTTTTTAACTAGATGACTCTGATGCGTTGCCTAGTGCTCGCTCTCTTCCCTATGCATCTTTTGCTTTCCAGTTCAGATTCTTCTTTCTCCTGGAATCATGACAGTGCCCTTTGCACCTATTTTCTATTTTCCTCAATATACTTTTTTTTCCAGAGGATTTTTTTTGTTGTTGATGTCTTCCCTGTTTTCTGGGCATTTTGTTTACAGCTGTATTTTAGTAAAATAGAATTAGAAGCAATGTTCTGGATCACTGAATCCAGATCTCAATTATTTCTGAGAGCTATGCCATGAAATCCCTTTAAAATATTAATTGAGTTCCAGTTTGATGAAACTGTAAAACCAATTAAGTTTTCTGCTCCTGCTTTTTCTATTACACGGCCATTCTCCAGCTATCCTACTTGGACAGGTAAAATCCTTCTTCAGAATTCCAGACTGAATTTGCTTATGACCAGTTTTTATCTCTTGTTCAGGTAACAACATAGTCCTGGAGCTTCATTAGCTCTTGTTCCTCTCTATTGCTTTCCCCTTCCCACCTTCAGCATATTTATGGATGGCAATCAGATTCTGTCTCAGCATTTGCTCTCTGAATTTATGCATGCCAAACTCTGCCATAAGCTGGCTGATAAAAAGCAGTGTAAAATCAGCTGGATTAGGTTTTAGCAAGCTGTCCTGGGCATGGAGTTTTGCATGGGCTGATTTATACCACTTCCTTGCAGGAAGAGGCATAAATATTTTCAGGAAAACATCATGTTGTTGTAAGCACTGAATTTATGGTTCATTACCACATAATATATATATAAATATAACTTCTTTTAGGCTTCACTTGTGTAGCTGTTTCCACTCCTTGGATATTCCTAACAGTTCTTCATTTGCCTGGTCTTGTTCTAAGCTGCCTTCTGAAATATGAATAATTACAGTTGCATGCAAAATTCAGATTAAGTCTCCCAAACAGCTGTGTTCATGTGGAAATAGCTCAGCTGGCCTATCTTACCTATGGTCATTACCTAATGTCATAGCTGTGGTCAGCTGACTGTGTCCACACAGCTCTTTCTTCTCGGTCACATCCAGTTAGCAAACTTCAACTCATAGCTGGGTTTTTTAAGTGGATAAACTCCTATGTTGTGCTATTGCACCTCTTTCTGATTCTTTTCATCTAGCCCACAAATTAACATAGTTCTTTTACTCCTTTGGAAGTCTGACCTGGTCCTCATTCCTAGGGTGATGGCGCCCAACTTCTAATATTCCCTCCTGTTTCTCCTGACTTACTGAATTTCCTGTTTTCCCCAGTGTTTGTATTATTATGGAGTTCAGTGCCTTTGTACAGCTCGAGTTTTTGACCATCTCAAATTCAGAAAGCTACTTCCACAAGGAATATTCCCTATTCCACAAGGGATCCCAGACCTCTTTGGTGGCTGTAAGTCCATTGGTCATAAGGAGCAGTGTCTTGTCCACCTAGCAAAGGGCAGCTTTGGGAGGTTCTGCATAGATTTTTTTAAACTCTAAAATGTCTTTTTTTTTTTTTTTCTTCCTAAAGCTTCTGGGCTTCTTCTTCCGAAAGCGTCTTCCTATCTACACAGTTATCGTGTCCAAGGCTGGTCATGCAATGTGACAGTGTCACTTCCCCAATGTACCATAGGATCAATTGTGTTATGATCCTATTACAGAATAGTAGTCAACCTCCTATTGAATATGTGTGGTGTTTAAATACATAATTTGATTATTTGATACAATCAGATACTTTTGTGTCCTTTCCCAATCATTTGTTGGTGCCTTTTAGTGCAATTTTACGAAGGGTGTTTGTAAAATAAAAAACTCCTTTGTAAGCAGTATAAAATTTAATATAAAACAAAGTGCTGTTTTCCCTTAAAAGTATGAGATAGAACAAGCTACATTACTTTTTTGATAAACATTGTTGTACAGCAAAGAAAAATGTTAATATTGATAAATAATTAATAATTTGCACCCATTTTAGTAGATGTCTATGAGGATTGGACAGGAAAAAACCTAGCGGTACCATTTCCTATTATATAACCATGTTGATTTTGCCGGATTCCAACCTGAACAGCAAAAGTAGCTCTGATATCAGACTATTCTGTTTACAACTATCCTGCTTTTTGAAATTAAATATCAAGGTTTCTAGTTTTGAAGACATTGCATTCCTTTGAAATGTTTAATTGTGTATTCTATTTTCTAATGCAACAATGTTTCTGAGAAATATAATGAAAATGAAGTATCATTGCTGAAATGCATTTTGAACAACCTAAATCTTCAAAAAGCTTTTGTGAAGAATTTTGAAGAGTAAGGGTTTCATGGTGAAAACTTACATGAAGACCTTGAAAAATTACATTGATCAGAATTTCTTTTCTCTGCACAGCTTCAATCTCAACATAAAAATGCTCAAAAATTCAGCACAACCTACTATAGCTAGTAGTCCTGGGTCGGTTTCTTACTGAGGACTTGAAGATCTAGACGATAATATTGAAGATTTTTCTGCCTGTCAGAAAAAAAAATTGCATCTGCCCTAGACAGATGCAATTTTTCTGCCCAAGGATTTATATAGATTATGCGGCCACACACCCCATCCTGAAGGTGGTTCTCTACAGAGGTGAGATGTTTCTTTTCCTAAGATGAAAATATATTTATCTGTAATAACATCTGTAACAAGGTCAGAAAGAAGAATGAGTAAAATTTATTGTCTGGTGTCAGGAACACACAGTGTATTCCAGGCTGTGATTCCAACTACTTCTTTTTCAAGAAAGTTGCCTTTGTCTTCATTTGCACCTATACCTCATCAATTCATGTATCAGGTTCTAGAAATTACAGTTTTTAATATCCAGCCCCCAAGTGTTTCTGTGGAGAAAACTATTTGCTGAAGGCCTTAATGATGGAAAGAAATCTAAAGCACAACTGACATAAGATGTTTTTGAGCCACATAACAGAACAAGTAAGGTTAAAAAACAGAAAAAAATACAATGGGACTTAAGAAGCAATTCTTTTGAGTTCTCATCTGTTCTTTGGCTAAAAAACAAGAAAGAAATAGTAAGTACATATAAATAGATAGCTCTCCTTTAAACAAAAGCTGTGAGGAAGGGCTTTTCAAATGTCTTTATTCCCTGTTCTCTTTTACTTTTTTTGCCTCTCTTGTATGTGCTCTCTGGTGTCACAAAAAAAAGAAAGCTTCTCGTCCCTTCATCTTTTGTTCTATTTCACCTTGACATCAAGTTACAGTGAACTAATTTGATTATTCTCATTTAACACAACATCTGTAAACATCAAAACCCTAGTGTTATTGTTACTAGATGGTTTTTTACATCAGAAGAGATTCTTCCCTCTGTACATTGAGGGTCCACCCTGGCCAACCAGAGGGTACCCACCAGGACAGCCATTAGCTGGGGGCATCATGTTGTCTCACCAACCTCTTCCTGGGAGGTCAGTGCCCACCACTGTGATCAACAGCAAACCAAGACAAATCCCATCATCTTTCTCTGCCTCTGTTTCCCCTTCTACCCTTTCCCTTCTCTATCCAGCAGCCCCAGTCCAGCAGGAAGCATCTTGTATGGTTTGTTTGTGTTTTGCCTGCCCTGGTGGGCTCTGAGCTCAGTTGGGCTCATGGACCTTTAATGACCTGACTAGATGTTCCCAACACCTCAGGTGCATTTTTCTCCTCTTGAAACCTGAAGGGAAAACAAAACCAGTTAAAGAATTGGCTGGAATCTGTGCTTTGACTTTCCTCTTCTCCTCCCTGCTGGATAGATATCTCTCTTGGAGAGAAGCAGGCTCTGAGTAATGGGGACCATAGTTCAAATGATTTGTAAATGTCTTGCAGTTACAAGTTTGACTTATATCTCAAGTTCTTCTTGTTCTTTCCCTCACGCAGCTGCTCTGTGCCTGCAGAATAGCAGGGCCTCCTAAGCTCGTCTTGCAACACCAAAACCAGCCCACGCAGATAAGGTCTTCAACACTTGCCTGATCCAGGTCACTGCACAAAGACATGCCAGCCTGCCAGGCTCATTTGTTATTTTGGAAATGACCCGTCATGGTTTCTGCACCACTAATTGGCCATGATCCATTTCCTGTTTTATGCATTCATCTCCTTCTTCTGCTGCCTGGTCCAAGAGATGCCAAGTGCATGACTTAGTGCATAGTACATTGAACTTGGACTTAATGTGAAGAGCATTAGACAGAGATTTGGACTAGGTTTGAGATCAGGATTTCTTTGTGATAATCTCTGCAATTGTTCTTACCAAATCATCTTACTGCCTACAGTGATGACACTTCTGGAGCGAAGTGCAGGAAGAAAATATATACAACTCCAGGCAACAGAGTTCCATCAGAGATGGCTTTGGCCCAAGGACTTATGCAAAACAGATTTGTAATGTTGCAAATTTGTATTTTTCCTTTCTGTTTCAAGGAGGAAAAAAGCAACAGTTGATATTGCCATGAAGCTGCAAGCCTGAAAGACGGAGGAGTGGAAACTTTAGTGTCTTTAACAATGCTAATCGAAGCCTATGGACCTGTGAACTGTATTTGCAATCAAAGGCTTGGGAAATACACTGCAGTGCCCTGAATATTTTAAGTCCAACACAGGAAAATTCCTCCTAAAATCAATGGAAATATTTTCTTAATCAGGTTTATGGGATTGGTTACTGCTTGAAAAACTACTGTTCTTCATCTCTAAAGCCCTCCTTGATGGGCTCCTCTTCTTTACCTGCTGTTCTCCTTCACATCTGTGAGATCACTGTGCTACCTGGATGGTGATATGCTGCATGTATGACTGAGAGACTGGGACTCAACAGTGAAGCTGTAAAGCCTGGCTGGGCTCTTGTGACTGCACAAGTAAGAGGCTGTGCATGTGCCTGCACAGCACATGGCCTGCACCTTATCCGCATTCCAAGACTTGCCTCTCCATTGTCAGCCTCTGATGGTAATACAGGCATCTCAGACAGAAATTGCTGTCTCTAATTTTAAATGAAATTCTGGGTCTGACTTCAGGTTTATTCTGAGATAAAAGTAGAAATGCTCAAACATTTTGTCCTGTACTTGACTCACCTGTCCAATCAGACAGAAATTATTACTGTGGTATTTATATGGCTGCCTCAGAAGCCAAAATCCTTATTAACTCACTCTGGTGCTAAAGTTAAGAAAGCAAATCTATCAAACAGCCTTTTATACCCTCCAGGTCCATTATGTCTCTAGTTTCACAAGAAAAAAAAAGGAACACGAGAGTAGAAGATATTCTAACAGGTAAAGAAACCACACTTTCCACAAGTGCCTTTTAGGTCTGAGCATATGCATTTGACATACTCATTTTCTTAAATTGTTTATTTTCATGGATCTCTCCTCTGTGGCTGACATGTGTGTATTGGAATCAATTCTGTCTTATCATCATTGTCATGGTTACCTTATCATCATTTTTGTATGTATGTGTTACTATATTACTACTGCAGATGTCTTACCAAAATTCCCTAAAGCAAAATGATCCCAGAACTTACTCTGTACACATCTCAAACTACTAAGCATTGATATCTTTTATAATCTGTTTCCCCAGCTAAAACAAAGATGGCTTGAACTTCTCTGCTGAAATTAAGTTGTTTGCCCTTTCTGGGTAGAAAACACATTACTCCCTGCATCGTCTTCCGCACAAGCCAATTCCTTACATCAAATGCAAAAAACCCCACCAAACCTCCTACTTAACTGGGCCTCTCAGCAGCCTGATTTGCCTTTATTTCCATTAGTACATTGGTAAAAATTACAATATTGATACCTGCAGCAAGGAAGGCATGTTAGCCTCTGAAATGAGGCTACATGAGGCTAAATGAGGCTATCATGATACAGAGATCAGTACAGCAGGGTAGGACACATCTCAAAGCCCAGGACAGAGAAAAGTTTGAGTTTGGGATGAAAAAATCTTTGCTGGGGTCACCATGCTACAGGGCCACAAAAATTAGCTTATGAAGACAGGCTGAGAGAGTTGGAATTGTTCAGCCTGGAGAAGAGAAGCCTCCAGGGAGATCTTACTGTGGCCTTTCAATACTTTAAAGGAGCTTGTAAGAAAGATGGGGATAGGCATTACAGTCGGGCCTGTAGCAACAGGACAAGGAGTAATGCTTTTAAACCAAAAGAAGGTAGATTCAGATTAGATGCAAGGAGGAAATTTTTTATGATGAAGGTGGTGAAACACTGGAACAGGTTGACCAGAGATGCTGTAGATGCCTCATCCCTGGAAACACTTAGGTACAGCCAGGACGGAGCTCTGTGCAATGTGATCTAGTTGAAGACATCCCTGCTTATTGCATGGGGGGGGTTGGACTACATGACCCTTAAAGGTGCCTTCTGACCCAATCATACAATGATTCTACACAGTCCTTCAGAACAGAATTGGGAAAGCCCAGATGCTAATACCTGGTTTTAATCCAAATTATGTATTAACTTCCAATGGACAAATGAATGCATAACTCTTATTCTAAAGAGTGATTGTAACCTATCTTAGCATTAACTACCAGATTTCCCATCCCATTTATCTTTATTATAATAACCACTCCTTACTACATGCACAGGCAGAAGCTTTGAATATGTTATGATAATGAATGCCATTATGACGTTAGAGTACAGTGGTGTGAAGAAAGTGATTCATCACTGGGAAAAGACAAATAAATAAATTTATTGGATGATACACTGCCTAGATGCACGATTCTATGTTTATAAACAAGGAGTTATGTATTTTTCCACAGTTATAATCTAATATTACCGAACTGGAAAATACCAAATATGGTTAAGATATTCATAATAATTCCAATGTTAAGAGAAATGAAATCTTAAAGAAATACAAGTAAATAGCAGAATCTCTAATAGGGAGGGACAGGGTAGTAGTAATTTAGTAGTCAAATTTTTCTTCTTAAGCTAAGGATGACTGGCAATTTGTAAGTGCAGCTAACTGACCATCTTCTAAAGTGGAAGTGGAAACTGGGAAACAACATCATGATACAGCAAGTATAGACATCATCATCATCATTTTTAACCAAAGGAAAATAAAACAGCACTTGTCTTGTCACGTGTTCAGATTGCATGTCACTACCCAGACCTGACAGTGATCCCATCATCCCACTATACCTGCAGTTATAGGGCATGGAAAGAACTACCATTATGTGGTAAAATTGTCATAGCTGTAGGGATATTGCTGTAGGGATATTGCTCTATCCTCTGCTGACATCCAGGAAGTTTTCTCTGATTGTTTGTTATAGTCATTGCAGCTTTGGGATTTGCTAGGAAGGCCCAGCTGAATGATTGCTTCCTTGGGAATATCTTGGCATTGGAAGGAGGTCATCATTTCAGGATGGCAGAGGCAGCAGGGCCCTTGCTGCCAGCCAGTCACTCCTGGAGCATCACTGAGGGCCTGAGTGTGGAGGGGTAGAATTCTCCCAACAGAGACAACCCTTTAGCTATAAAAAATTAAATTCCTTAGGCAGCAGTAATTTTTCTATCTTTACCATCCATCTGGGAAATGTGGATTGTGTTCATTATACCAAACAACTTTCCAGGGTCCATGCTCTCTAGAAAACTGCATTGATGTTCAGGCTGGGTTGTCCCCTCCCTGCAGCAGAAGCTGGAATTCTCCAGCTGGTGAGATGCTTTTCTTTTTCCAGGATTCACTGGAATGAGTCCAGAAGAGGGACACGAACATGCTTCCCAGATGCACTCCAGCATGTCAATGTTTCTTGTGTATTGGGGAGTACAGACCTGAACCTAGTACTCCAGACATCTCACATGGGCTACAGAGAGGAACATCTCACCAGGGCTACACCTCTCTCAACATGCTGGCAATATTCTTTGCAGTGGGACTACTGTGCGGATTCCCCTCCTTTTCCAGCCAGGCTGAAGCATCCCTGAGACAAACTGGTGACTAACATGCAGCCTGTCCTGGTTGTTTAGGAAAATAGTGTTTGTAACCTGAATTGAAGAGCTCTGGTGAATTCCACAACATAATAATTGTGTTAAAAGCAAATTACATCATAATTTATGATGTTTCAAAAATGCATGTGCTCTTATAAACTAATTGAAATAAACCCTGGCTTTCCTTGGGTGCTGTTGGGCTTTTCCAAATGCCTGCTACTTTGCACCATCTGCATGCAAGGTCGTGTGTGATTACCCAGCCCTGCACATGTGAGGAAGCTTTATGAGCTTTGAGATCAGCTCCAGATGGTGGGTTGGTGCTCTCCTTTTCCCAACACCTATGGGATGCCTGGCTAGCAGGAAGTGGATGCAGCCCAAGACAGCACAAGGCAGAAGAGGAGAAGGTTTCTCAGCAGGGCTGTGGGCAGAGCTGGCCATGACAGACCCTCAGGGATGAGCTAGCAGAGAGGCATGAAGTTCTTACAAAAGGCCAACTGCCCCATGCCTGAAAATTACTCAAGAGGGCTTGTTAATTTTTGTGTTTCTTACGGTGATTGCTCTAGGATAGCTTGGTGTGAAATGGGCTCATTTGTTAAAAGTGACCTTAAAATGTGAAATGTAGAGCCTGGTTCTCATCTCTGCACCTTCTCCAATCAATAACATCAGGGAGACATGAGAGGCCATCTCAGAATTGCAATGTGCAGCATCAATGGGGTGCAAATTAGTCTGAGGTTCGCAAACATTTGGGACTTGTTTTTTAATCACCTTTGTCTCCATAAAATTATTTGTGATTTTTGTGATTTAGATTATTTAGATTATCTCCACTTCTTCCAGGAGTATGTATTCCACAAAAAGGAAGGAATGGAAATTTACCTGAATGCTGCAGGGAATCTTGAATTATGGCTGTTTATTTGAGTCAGGGGAAAGGAGAGGGAAAAAAAAAACAAAAAACCAAAAAAACCCCACCAAAAAACAAAAAAACCACCTGTTGCTCATCTCTATTAAAAGAAATTAAGAGAAAAATAATTTTTCAGACTTGGGTTTCACTTTAAAGAACAACTTTTTGGGTGAAAATAGCTTTTGGATCAGCCAAGGCTGATGTTCCATGGTCCTGCTGTGCCTGTAGACACACAGAGGGTTAACCCATGCCTGCAGCTCCTGAAGACGGCCAGCATGGCATATTGGGGCCGTGTTCTGTTCAGGTCTTACTTTCTCATTAAAAATTTAGATAGCTCTAGTTTGCTCCATCTTACAACAAGTCAGTGACCCTGAGTTTTCTGGCAGATCTCCAAATTTGTCTTCTGTAGGAAGGATTTTGGGTCCTTCTTGTATTCATTAAAAATAAAGGAGAAAAACCCTTATCACCAAGCATAGTGGCATTTGTCAGCTCCATTTTGCTTAGCTCAGCTGAATTACTGTCTGCCAAATGGGCAAACTTGAAAGATACATGTTCCTCCATCTGCTTCAAAAGTCCTGTGTCATTAGAAATGCTTAAAAATTGCAGGTAGAAAACCTTGGCTCTCCACTCTGACCCCTTAGCTTTACAGAATTCCTTATTATACTATTTTGACCGTTGCCTTTTCTAACATGGCCATACATATCCAGAGCTTTTCATTCAGACAAATGGTCTTTCTACACTATTGCCTAATTATCCTTATTAACTTAATTTTGAATTTAACTTTCCAGTTTTTTCTTTCACTTTTGTAACTTCCAGCAAGAGGTGTTCCTAAAACTTTAGATGAAATACAGGAACTGCTGGTAAAACAACATAACAGCCAGAGGGAGGGAATGCCTAGGGTAACTGCTACCCTGGTTGGTTAAGCAGAACTTCCACTGACATCCTGAAACAGATGAGATCCTGATAAAAACAGTTGTGATTGACTGTTGTGCTATCTGGCTGCATTCTAGACTTTTAAATGAATTTGAAAGCAGCCAGGCATCTAATCTTTTTCAAAGAAACAACCAAGACAGGAAAGAATTTTGCTATGCAGTTTTGGGGCTAACAGTGTACAGTAACCAAAATCCTGATCAAGCATGGTGTGATACCCATGTCCTTGTAGGAGACATTTATATTTCCTGTAGGACACATTCATATTATCCACCATTGGCCACCTAAAAGCTTAACAAGTACTTTACATTCCTGTGGGAGGTATGGAAGATATGTGGGATGGACTGGCCTGTGGAAACACCCATTTCTGCCTGGCAGCAAAAGAAGATATCCAGAGAACTAGGGTAGAACTGGCACTTGTCTTTTCAGTGGCAAATCCAGAACTGGATCCCAGCACTAATTTAATTTTTGGTAAGAAAAAGAAAAGCTCAAGGTTGTTTGCTTTTGATTAGAAACATCCAGGTATTGGAGGTGCTCCTAAATCAGTGCTTGAGGTCAGTAATATTTTGTGGCAATCATGTTCAGGAGTTGATCATGTAGGTGAGGAATAGGAGAATCCTGTACCAGTTTGATCAAGGTGTCCTCCCACACCCACTTGGTGTCATTGAGCTGTGAGTGAAACTCAATTTGGTGAACACCACAGTGCTTCAGCTGCTCTATACCTGTCTTACCTGCCTCCCAGCTTGTTTCACTCCCTCTGCATAAACTACTGAGTTTCTGCCACCATGTGCCAAGTCCCCTTTTCTTCACTGCTCAGTCAATAGAGAGTAAGTATGCAAATAGATTCAAATACTTTTACCTTTATCCTCTGAAGGCCTAATCCAGAGGTGATTGATATCAGTGGAGAAGTTTGAAGTAACAGTATCAGACCTTGATTCCAGAGTGATTGTGCTGAAGAACAAGGAAGCAGTACATTTGTGTGGGATACACATCTGTGACACCAAAAGTATAAGTCCCATTATCTGTCATCTTGGACTCCATGGACATGGTTTTTCTTCCAGCAAAATGTTAAATTCTCCAAGTAAGAACAATCCTTTCACTATATCTTTGCATCTAAAAGCATTTTTTAAAGGATTCATTTTAAAGCTGGAGAAAAACTATTATTCTCTGACCCCTTATTTTGAAGAGAATACACAAGAGAGGTAAAGTGTAATTATTGCTTGATCAAACAATGTACTTGAATGTTTGTTGGGAAAAAGGTTTTCCAAAATACAGAAAAGTGTCTTTTCATAACACAATGTCTGACCTCTTGATGAATTACAGAATATTTCCCAACTGTGATTCCTTTTGCTCAAACAATAAATGGTGTTTGCATACATTATGTAGGCTCAGTATTTCCCCATAATATAGGCATGCAGAAAAGAAAAAATGAAACAAAATGAAACAAAACAACCAAAGAAAACACATTTATACTGCCTATGAGGGCAATCAGGACCACAATTATCTAGTGCAATTCTATTCCAATACCTAAATAAAAGGTAAATTAGGTTTTGAAATAAAAGCAGTTTGTGCTTATGAAAGCAAAACACGCCCATGTATGTCTCAGAAGACTAAATAGACAAAGAGCAGGAAATGTACAGAATGGGGTGAAAGAGAGCACCCCTGTACATGACATTCTCTTCAGCAGATTCACTAAGGTTTCCTGGCCACTGCCAGCCAAGCTCCAATGGGATTTGCCTTGTTTGGCTGAGAGGTCTGCAAATTAGCAAAGGTTAATTGTACACTGGATCTGAGCACCCACAGGTCTCAGTATGAAGAGAAGAAAAGCCCCTCCAGAAGCTGGTTCTTGCATTCCAAGGTAGGAGTGTAAAAGAACTGGAAGGATCACAGCCAATGTTACTCCACCAACCATTATAAAAAGCCTGCAATATGGACAGGAAATGTTTCCCCAATTCAAAGCCAGTTGTTTGAGGCATCCCAACACCTTTACAACATATCCTTAGCCATGGAAAGCTGAAGAGCTCAAGTCATATTTCAAATGATTTTGTATATGAATAATAGGGAATTTGGAGATAAAGCATGATTAAGAACCCTAGGTGGGGCTCCAATGTGGCAGTAACTTTAGACAGACTTTATTACCTTGCTAGCTGGATATCTCCTTGGCTAATTCCTGCACCTTCTGCACTTATATTTGCTGCAGATGATCTTCTTTACTGTGCCTTTTATCAGTATGTGATCAGATATTTCTTTGAAGCACCTTTTTTTTTTAGGCACCAAGAACACAGAAAGCATTTTCCTTAGCAAAATTTGAAACTTCTTTTTTCAGCCAGAATACTGCCCAAAGAGGTTGTCTTGTAGCCTTGGTCCCAGGCCATGCAGCAGTTTGCTTCACTTGCTGTTTCTAGACTATAATTTCTTAAAGGATTTCTTGTCATCTTTCTACCTCTGACTCACAGCCCAAAAGTACACCCTCAAATATTTGCATTAAAACCCCCATGCTATGTGTCCTGATCTTCACATGAGACCATAATTACTGCTGAGTAAAGGAGCATTTACTCAACACTTCCTCATGGAAAGTTGCTTTTTCCAGTGGTTTCAGTAAGGTTTTGGAATCAGGCAAACTCCCTAGAACCAAACTTACTCATAACAGTAAAATACCAAATTCTTTTCTGAACCTTACAGGTGTCAGCAAAGTTTCAGTGTGCGTAAGATTTTTGTGTAACGAACTGTGCTAGCATGTAATATTAATTTTGTGGCCCTTCAACCTCTTCCATCCAACCTTTCCTTTTTTTGCCATGCTTACCTGTCCTGTGATGTTTAAACATAGGAAGAAATCTCCTTAGGTTAGGGATCTGTCAATCAGTTAGAGTCTCTAAAGTGCAACACACAATACAGGTCTGTATTAATAATGAATCACATTTGTTTTCTAGATGTGCAAACACTTACTTGAGTTTTCTCTCCTGTGTGTCAGAGGGGATAGGGACTGTCTATATTCAAAGAGCAAAAAGCCACCACTACAATGGCAATGTGAGCTGCTGTAGCTGAGCTGGGACAGGAAGGACAGGACCCTCCTCCTGTCTATTAGCAGAAAACTTTTGTTCATAGAGGTCCCTCCACAGCCTCAGGCAAACCAAGGCATTGAAATGGGCCTAGAGCCCAGCATGTCCAGTTTTACTGTGGTGGTACTTAGAGACTCAAGCTTCACTACATCAAAGGGAAGTCAGTTATCAGCATGGAGGTTTTTCCTGAGGTAAGACAATTCCTATTTCTTCCCCTTTCCTTGTGGAATTTAAAGAACTCAGGCAAGAGCTCACTTCAAAGACAGGTAGGTGAGGAAACAGGGAATATTGACTTTTAAAGTAACTTCTTGCCTCTGTAGGATTACGGAAGTTGGGTAGGTAGATAGTCACCCTGTCTTCATCATAATTTTCCTCTTCTCCTCAGCACTGAACATTTTTCTCCTCGTTTCATCTTCAATCCCAACACACAATCCATCAGTCTCCTCAGAGGATGGTCCGCTGACAGGGCATACAGAGGGGAAAGGAAAAAAAACAAGAAAAATCAGCCCCATGGGCCTCCCTGCAAGATGGTTTGAGACAGCCTTGCCCTTCTTCTTTATCACCATGCCCCAGTGCAAGTGACGGATGGGTGGTCAAGACATAGTCAGACCAGGGTAGAGTCCCCAGGGAACAGGGCTGAGAGGCTTCATGTTTTCACCATGAAGGAAAAACTTAAGGGATGCATAGCTCAACGTGTTTACATCTGGGAAATGTGCCCATCCCCTCTGATGGCAGAAATAGTTTTCCATTGACATTATTAAGAACCACAGCAGACTCCTGTTCTGCTCATTGTGTTTGCTGGCACTTTCACTGACATTTCCATTTCTGTTGCATTCTGAGACTACCTTGTTTATTCGTGTTTAGGACACAGCCGGTGCCTATCTTGCCAGTTATCCATTCTCTGTAACATATTCTGCTTTTATTTTAGCTCGAGTGATTTGTATTTCACGATAACTCCATAATTTTTGGGCTCAAACAGCTATCTTCTCTTTAAGTCATATTTTTCTGCCTGCTATGGGTCTGTCTCCCACCATCCCAGAGTGCTGACTTGGGTAGCCTAAGTGGGTAACTCCTCCTGTGGCTGGACAAAATTTCCAAAAGCCATAAGGCATGCAAGCACCTGCAATGAGTCCACTGTGACCTTTGGACATCCAACCCTTGAGTACTGTAATTCCTCCAGCCATCAGCTATCTTCAGAGGCTTGACATCCTGCCTACTGCCAGCTGTCCCCCTGTCTCTCCTCAAGCTGCTGGCCATACAGCATGGGAGCTGTTGGAAGCAGCAATTTCAGGAAAATTGAAGAAATTGCCATGCGATTTTAGTCAGATATTGGATGCTGGCTGGTTGCAGCTCAGCAGACTCTCACTTGTGTTCCAGCAATGCCACATCTCCTTTTGCATTGGCCACCGTTGTGCATAATTTCTACAATGTGTACAAGAGTGTGCTGTGAGCAGGAGATAAACTCTTTGTCCACACATGTGTTTGCTATAGCTTTAGGAGTCACCCCACTGTGTACTAACAAGAGATTTAAAAAATGAACATCAAATATAAAGATGTGAAAACTGCCATCTGATCCAGAAAGGAAGGTTTAAGCTCTCCCTGCTCTTTCAGCCCCTGAAACAGCCTGAAAATTGACTGACCTTGCACTGTGTGTGTATTTGTTAACAAACAGAGGCTCTGCCAGCCCAGGGAGGGAAGGGAGCTCTTGAGCATTGTTTCTGAGCCTGAAGATGAATGCCTGTCCTCACCTTCCAGAGGTACAAACCCAGCACTGTTCATAGCTGCATCTCAGATAATGGTAGCTGCTCTGACAGAACACTCTGGGTAATATTTTTCATATTATTTTCCTTTTCATGCATCCCAAGACTATATCTGCCTTTTCTTAATTATGGCTTTTCATTAACTACTCATCTTTATTTCTTCATGACTGATTACCCCAGGTTCTTTTCCTGTGTTACTCTTGTCCACTCATGGATACCCTGTTTTGTATTTGCATCTGCAATTCTCTTAGCTGTGCTGAGCCTGTACTTGTCATATTTCATTCTTTCCTGACAGCCCCCTTAATCCATCCAGGTCATTGCACTAGATCATAGATTATTAATTACTGTCCCACGGTGCTGTGTCTTCACTGTATTTATATTTTTTCCATTCCTTTCTATAGGTTTCTCTTAAACATCTTAAGAAACACCAGGAATCTGTGAAGGCCAGCCCTCGGGCAGGGATGGGTCATGGGGAAGGCAGAGGCAGTAAGAGATTTTAAGAGATGAGATTCAATCAGACATTAAAGTTAGTGAAACCACTTTCACAGACCTAGGATAGAGGCATATCACCAAGGGATACAGCAAGCTAAATATGCAAAGAGCTGGTAAAGAGTGCTCATCAGCACTGTTCT
The DNA here is from genome assembly GCA_013400435.1 of Pycnonotus jocosus. Classification (NCBI taxonomy): domain Eukaryota; kingdom Metazoa; phylum Chordata; class Aves; order Passeriformes; family Pycnonotidae; genus Pycnonotus; species Pycnonotus jocosus. Next base: position 376,301 of record VWYP01029193.1, on the reverse strand, counting down.
GACCCTTCCATGAAAATATACTTCATTGACTTGACAAGAACAAAAATGTCAAAAAAGCTTCAAGTTGTGAAAGGTAGTTCTGGCCAGCCTTGGGGTTGCACAGTGCCAGCAGGTCCCCAAACACAAAGTCAGGGATGTGTCCTGGTGGTCTGATGAGCCTTGTCTCTCTGGGGTGGGGACACAGCCCAGCTCACCCCACAGAATAAGTGGAGGGTGGCACAAAGCTGTGCTCGTGTGGGAGAGGAGAGGCTGGTCCAGGGAGTGGCAGTGGCAGCTCACAGTGAGATGCTCTCAGCCTGCCTGATGCTCTGTACTTAGCCCTGCTACAGTCGTTGCAGGCAGCTGTCACTGCTGCTCTCTCCTTTGCTCAATATCCCTCTCTGGCTTTTATGTGAAGCTGGTCACTGACCACCCAATGTCTTCTGACTCTCTGCCCTTTGCTGTGAGCAGCTCTTCTACTGTGTAAAGCCCTTTCTTGTTGCACAAATTTTCTCCAAGGGTCATGCAAGAGCAACTACAAGAGAGACCCAGGAAAACATGGTTTATGAATTTGAGGGAAGATATAGGGGAAAATGTAGTCAGTTGGCACAGCTTAGGAAGGTGATTAGAGAAAAAAAATTTTTTTAAAAGCCCTATGGTGCAAAAAAATTAAGATAGACAAGAAGCAGGAAAGCATGGAGAGATATTACTGCCCTTCGAGAGCCTTCTGAGTGCACCCACCTCCTTGCCCAGTTGTTCAAGCTATCAGTTCTATTGTGCCCTCAGACCCTCCTGATAAAAACAAGGGCAAGGAGACCTTTTTGTCCTTTAAGAAGCCTTTATCAGGACCAGCTTTTCATTGGGATCAGCTTATAGGAAAAAAATCTTGAGGAATCTGCACACACCACCACTGCTCCCCATAGACAACATAGAAAAAAAAGGTGCTCACCTTTACCAGACAGCAGAGCAGGGGTTCCCGTTCCTCACAACAGCTCCCAAGAATTCCAATTTGGCTGTTGGAATTGGGGGCGGGGTCTTCTTTTTCCAGAGCTTTCGGTTATGGCGAGTAAGGAGAAATCCTTCAACAGGTAGCTGGACGTCCTGCTGACATGAAGATGTCTTTCGTGGGCTTGGACTTGGTGCTGGTTTGTTGCTTTAGGGGCTTTTTGGGGTAAATCGCTCTCCTTCAATACGCTGAGCCTCATGGGAATCCTCCGATTAGCATGGTGGGCGGGGAGCAGCGGGGTGCCACCCCGTAGTGGGACCTTAAGGACAGGGGAACCAGGGATACAGGGGATTGGGGACATGAAAACGGGGAACCAGGAAGTGTAGGTTTAAGAACTTGGAACAAGGGGTACAGACATCTAACAGCATAACTTTTTAACAATATAACATATTTACACAGAGCCGTGCTGTCACTGCGGGGCAAACAGGAAAGGTGGTGGCCAGGTGCTGCTCTGGATAGCTAGTTTGTGCCTAGGACAGCTTCTCAAGTGACAGGCAAGATGGGTGCTATTGTCTTTACAAACAGCTTGATGGGTGGGGGTCCTTTGGAGACAGGACGCCTCTCCGCAGGAGCTGGCATCTCTGCCCTCAGGTGCTGTGGGGACAAGAGGGGGTGGGGACAGGTAGCTCTCGCTATCTTGCTGCGTTTGCAAGAGGGAGAGCCACCGGGACCTGCATTTTCCCAAGCTCCTTTCTCTAAGAAGTCACTTGGCTTTTTCTTACAAAATTATTTGGTGCCTATCACTGCAAAACAAAATGATTCTTGGATGGATGGGCTGCACTGACCGCATGGCAAGTGTTGGTGACACCTCAATTAGCAAGTCATTCAGCCCAGCACAGCACACCCAGCTCAGGAAACAAAGGAAAGTCTGAAAAAGGGAGAGCCCCAATCCAGACTAACAAAGACCAAGACAGGGGAATGCAAAAGGCCCCAAAATAGCCAAGGAAACAAAGGACCAAGCAAACAACTTGGGAGTCTTTCTTCACTTCACCTCCCATCCTAAGGGCATCAGCTGGGAACTGAATCAATGCAAAAGAGCTGAGAATATTTCTTCAGCCGGCAGGTCTTCTCTTACCTAAGCATTCACACCAAACCCACCCAAAAGCAGCCAAAAAACAGAACTCAAAGCTATCAAAGAGGTGTGAACAGGTCTCCTAAAGCCATCTGCATCCACTCTCCCAAAGCAACCTTATCTCCAAATAGGAAGTACTGACCACAGCAAACCCATAGCCATGTGTCTTGGCATGGATGCCTCAATGGCTCCAAACTGTACAGCAAAAATCACGTTTTTCTTTTTTCCTGAGACCCGTCTGCCTGGGACACTGTCTGGAGCAGGCACTTGTAGCTTCTGAAGAGTACTAATGGAGCCCCACGTGGTAGGAGCTGTCAGAGCTGCAAAGGCTCTTGAAGCCACCAAGAGGTATGTGCAGGATAGTGAAGGCTGATGTAGTGACTGCCTTGGAGTTAGATAGCTGCAGCTTCTGCTTAAATGGACTAATCACTTCAGGGGCCTTCTAGGAAAGATCATGTTATTACATATGTACAGTCAGTGATGGAACTTGTGTCCTAGCAGAGGTCAGACTTTCACTGGCATGGTAGCTCTTTCCCACTTTTCCAGCTGTAAGTCACTCCCTGTCTATGCTGAGGGACAGGCTGGAGTAAGCCTGGAGCTTGTCCTACCTTGCTCAGGATTGCACAGCACTGGCATGTCAGAAGCTTTGAGGTTTCCTGTCATCCCAGGCATTGCTGCAGTGGTCACATATCAGTGATGCACTGGAAACGGTGCTCTAAGTGCTGCCTCTGCTTGCATGGGCTGCACTTTTGGAGATGGTGTGGAATGGTGCTGAATAAACAGCATGTCCTTTACAGTGGGCAGGAGAGTGAATGCCTGATGTGAGGGGAGACACAGGTCAGTGCTACAAAAGGGAGTGGTTTGCTGTGCACTGAATGCTTTTTGGTGCTGGAGTGCACAACCCCTGCTTGGGACCTTCCCAGCCATCTCAGGGCAGTGGTAGCTGAACTCACCTGACAACTCCACTGAGTGTCCAAAAATCAGATCCTCTTTCCATTGTTTGTGCTGTGACAGTACTTGAAAGGCTGAGCCAGGTGGTGCTGTATAGCCTGGCACAAACACTGAGTCAGAGACATTTGTCACTTGGAGGAGCTGATGCAAGAGCCACCACGTTGGTCATCACTGGGGCTGCTGTCTCTGCAGAGGAACCAGAGCCAAAAACCTGATTCATCTTCTGAGCTACATGCGAATGCTCAGCTCCAAACGCATGCTTGACTCTGACACAAACCATCTGAGAGAAACCGGGCTGTGAAATTCTCCCTGTCCTCCACTTTGCAAGAAGAAACATTCTGGTTATTTGGGTCTCCATGACTAGAAATAGACCTGTTCTTTCCTGACTGAAGGAGAGAGGGAGATATAAGACCTATTTACTGCCTAGTAAACTTCATATTCAACCTTTTCACACTGATACAGTAACTGTACATGCATGCTCCTGCCTCTCTATGAAGGATATGGTTAGGTCCTCATCTGCCTTACTAAATGTCTGACTTTCCTGTCTCTTGGAAAGATATTCCTCTTTGCCATGGAGATCATCCCCCTGCAAGATGAGATCCTTCTGCATGCATCAGCAAGAGAACTTCCCCATTCTGTGGAGTGCCTGGGGGTCCCTGGGGATGTCACTCTGCTCTGCTCCTAGTCACTACTCCAGGGCAGCCCCTGGACAGTGTAAAATGTTGCATTGCCCACTCTGCTGGGATCACTGGCTGACACGGGGGCTGTGGCACTGGGTTGCATCTGTGTCTCTAGAAAGATTTGTCTCATTCATCCACCTGGTAGTGGTGCTGCACATAATGATCTAATGTGCAGGGATGACTTCCTTTGGCAGGTTCATGTCCTCACCCTATGCCTCAGTTTACCCCTCCATTACATGGGGTGATCACACCTGCCTGCCTGCAGGCTGGCAAATGCTATCTTTTAGGCTTCAGACGGGAAGATATTGTAAATGTCGGCTCTAATTATTCATATGTCACAAGTTGCAAATACAGTTTCAAGTGTTCTCAGCAGGAAAAATGGTATTTGGGGACTCAGGAAGAGCTGGGCATCCCTGCTGCATTGCTGTGCTCCTTTCCTTCCCTTCCCTTCCCATTGCAGTGATTCCACTGAGGGTAAAACTTGGCCAGGGGAATTTAATAGTGAATTAAAGTGTAGGAGGCAAAGGAAAGAGGCTGATGTCGCAGCACAGCTAATATGCAATAGCCAGACCTACCCAGGCTGGTGGACAGTGAGTTGTCAGGATTATATGTGGCAGCAGAATGGCTTGTTTTGAAGTGGAATTATTGAACTGATTATGGGCAAGTTCTTGTGCCTACATCCTGCAAATAAATAGTGCAAATAATGAGCAGCAAACAAGGCGAGACACACACGCAGCCAGGAGAACAAGGAGACAAAGTATTATCTGTCAGAGAGAGACACAAATTGAAAAAAGGGAGTCATTAAGAGAAGGAGATAAATCTGGGGAGGGGGAGGAGTGACAAGGAAGAGAGACAGTGTTGCTGTAAAATGGGAGGCACTCATTTTTTAATGGTATATATCCCCAATGAACATCATGAAGATGCCTGGCTGCTTTGGTATATCTGAGACTCTGTGTGTCATGCTATGATGCTGCTGTTTGCACCTTTCCTCGTCTATATGTGCTGCTGCAAGCCTGGTGCATCCCTGTGAGTGATGAACTACTTTCATCAGTTCACACTAAATGTTGAGAATTAGTTGAGCTATAAGCCATATTTCATGTTAGGTTACAGGGGAAAACAGTAGGAGATAGGATTTATGCTCTCTGTATAAATGAACTTCATAAGCCTTTCTTCGCAAGGGAAAAAGAAATTGTGTCTGATAAAGTTCTGCACTAAAAAAAAAAATTTAAAAAACCAACAACATTTCTAAAGTGGGAAAAAAAACAACTTTTGTTATCACTGGTGATTAATTGAATAGATGTGTAACTGTTGTTCCAGAGCAGTGGAGATTAGAAACAGTGACAGACTATGCCCTAGTGGTCCCAATTCTGCTATTACCTGAAATTACAGTCCAAAGCAGATTGACTAGTGTGCCCCACAAATCCATAAAAATTCAAGAGCCACTCTCACCAGTCTACTTTTGATAAATTCTTCTTGATTCAGTAACCTTTCTTAATGGAATTTCTCTCTTTCTTCCTCTCTTTTCTTTTACCTTTTTTTTTCCACTTCGGTCCACACATTTATTATTATCCCTCCCACTCTCCTTCTTGGGATTGCAGACCTCTGACTAAACATCCATGTTGTAATCTGTACAGGAATTTACCGATGGTGCATGACAGAAAGGACTTAAAGAAAATTATGCATTTCTCAGGTCTACCCTAGGGCACACAAATCAAAGTCTCCCCTGAACACTATATAGTAAAACTGAAAGTAGCTACACTTTATATGGAAATTAGATGATCCTAGGATATAACACAACTAAACATATATCAAAACACAGTGACAATAAGGTGAAAACTACTTTTTTTTTTTTTTTTTTGGTGAGGATATAAACCTCTATTTTGTTTTATTTGTCCTAAAATATGCCTTTCTCTTAGAGGATGAGAAGAAATCCCACTAGGAATACGCATTCGCTGGATAGGCTCTAAAGCTTGTGATTCTTTTTTCATTTTCATTTTTCTTTTAGACCACTTTTATTTTTTACTGCCTTAGGAAAGATATTTAGAATAGTTCATACAGTAACAAATACCTTGATCTCCTATGGACTGAATCAGAAAGGGAAGAGCTTAATTGGAGGGCAAGGAGTAATATCTCATGGCACTTTTAGGGCAAGGGACCATATCTAATTTTGCTTTCTTTTTCTCTAGGTTCTTGCTTGTTTTATAACAAAACTGAAACATAAAGCATAGCGATGTGATATCTTGTACATAAAGCCTGCTGGTTTTCCTCACACTAGCTCCTTCCTGGGGGATGAGCCATTATCAGCAGAGCCCCTCCAGCTGCTGTTGTTGATGGCTGTGCAAAAGCAGCTGCCACATGCAGGCTCATTGCAGCTGGGACATAGATTGTACAACATCTGGGTTTGTGTCACTTCCCTCCAGGGCTTCTGTACCTCTTTCATATTCCATTTTTTTTAATGAAATAGGGAGTGGGAGCTGGAGAGATCCATGTATGATTTGTGCACTGAAACAAGGCAAAGTGGGGCAGAGAAGGTCCAATGCAAAAACCAAACAGAAAAGCAGAATAGATAAAAGGAAGATTGTGTTTATTCCACTAGTACTCCTGGATCAGCATTTGAAGAATTAACTTTCTGCATTTCAGTTTTGATGAGCTGATAAATTAACCCAAGTGCTTTCCCACTTCCATGGGTATGTGGGATCAGATTGCGCATCTCGACAGGGTGCAGTGATACAAGTCATCTCATCCATGAAGGCAACATGACACCAAAACAGAAGCAGGAAAGAAGAAATAGCCAGAACACAGGGCATGATAGCTGAGCAGATATGAGTTTAAACTCCTATTCTGTGACAGACTTTCTATCTATAAATCTATTAGTTTCTCCATGCCTCATTTACATATTCATAAATTCAAAATGAAACTAGTTTTCTGTCTCACAGGTCCAATATGAAAGGTAAATTATATTAAATATTGTAACCTACTCTGCTGCTGTGATATCGAAGTCTATTTAAGACTATTATTACCAAAAAGGAGGGACATTTTATGGACAGTTTCCCTTTGTATCAGAGGAGACCAGACAGTGATGTCAGACTTCCAAAGGCCAACATGACACTGGAAGAAAACATTTATGCTTTCCTCCAAAACAGGTAGAGACCTTGAGAAGTGGAAATCCATTGAGGGCAGAAATGGAACAAACAAATCACTGGAACACCATTATCTGTCTGCCTGCTACTTGCATATATCATGGAAATAAATTTCCATGTGATGCAGGTGATAGCGGTGAATGTCTCCCTGCTGGGGAGCTGAAGGCAAGGGATTATCCCTCTTTAATTGTTGGTTAATACATCCAGTCTTGAGCTCCTTGATATGTAGGAAAGGCACTGGTAAATGGGAACTAATTCAGAGTGCCAGCAAAATGGTTAGGGGCACTGGTCCCATAAGCATGTGCTGAGGGACCTCACTTTCCCCACCTGGAGAAGAGGCAACTTTGGGGATACTTAGGAGCCACCTATTTCTGTGAGGAGGACATCATGACACATTCTGGAATCCCTCCCCACCTGAATGACTCCACCAGTCCAAAAATCTCTATCTTTGCTGACAGTAAGGAAGGAAATGTGCAGTCATCTTCTGCAGAAAGGTATTTGTTTATGTTTAAAGAGATAGCATATGTAGATATAACAATTGGAAAAAGCCCTGTCCCTACACTGTATCATGTCAACATCTGAGGATGTAGAATAAGACCTGTTCAGTGCCTGGGTCATGTTTTTCAGAGGCTGATATATTTGAATTTCTCTTACATGGCAGATGAGATGTTTCCCCTTCAGTAGCCCACACATTTTTAACAGGCATAGAGATGCCACCGAGAAATTGTTTTTCTACTGTATTTTCAGTCTTTCAGTTTTGAACAATACATAAACTGTCCTAGTGAAGAGAGAAAAATGTCTCAGAGTTAAAAATGCCCCTATTTACTGCAGTGCCTTAACACTGCTGGCATTAGAATGTTATTCACACAAGAAGTGGTGTTGAGGAAGTTGAGGCAATAAAACAGAAATCAGAGATGGTACTTCTGCTAATGAGAAGGAAAATACAGGTACTACAGCAAGTCCCTGGCTGTCCCTCCTGTCCCCCAACCAGCTGTGTTCAGATGTATCTGCTGGGTTGAGGAAGAAGTATGGTGAGAGAAGAATCTGGTTTTTTGAAAGGAAAAGGCAAAGGGCAGTGCCTGAATCCATCCTGGGGTGACCAGCTTGTACAAACCTGCTTGAGCTCAACTCTGGCAGCAGTGTATGGATTTCTGCAATCCCCTACCTTCTCCTGCCAGCTTCCCTAGCTCCACTAGGAGCATTAGGATTGTTATGACACACAAAGATATGGTCTTGGTTTCTTTATAGCTCAAGCAGAAATGTTAATTCCAACATTATGGCAATTCCTTTCCCACTTCACAGGCATGGTGCCCACTACACACTACTAACCTGGCTTTGGGTATGTCCCTTACCCCTCAGGGCCTTCTCATGTATCCCCCTGCTTATCTCTGTCTCACTAATGCCACAGACAAGAGGGGAGGATTCACCCCTGGATCTCCAGGCAGAGGCACAAGAAGCACTGTTATTTATCACTTCTTTTTGTGTGAAAATAGTGGTTCAGCAGTGCGGACAAAATTCCAGCTCAGCACTTGAAGGATTGCTGATGCTTTCCTGCATCTCTGTCAGCTGCACATGCTTCAGTGTCCTGCAGGATAAAACCATGCAAGGGATGTGCTTACAGTGCTTATTGTGCAGGCTGGGTGAGGCAGTATATCATCCTCCCAGAAAATGGCCAGGACAGCAACTCCGACACCAGCTACCTTGTTGAACAGCACTCTGTAATACAGCAGACAAAATTCAATTGCTTCCCAAAGAGCAAAGCAGATGCCTTAGCCATCATGATCTGTCACATGAAGAGGTATAAGCCATAAGCACAAGAAAGATTCAGCTCCTCTGCTTGGCCAACAAAATAAAATACTTGGTATTTTTTGGAAAGTAAGAGTGTCCTTCTGGGATGGTACAGCCATAGTGGCTGCTCAGAGAAAGAGAGGCTGTCACACAGCTCCTCTGCTGGCACGGCAATGCCAGCAGGGCTGTCCTCCCTTGAGCATGTATTGGAGGAGTATGTGGTGCTTGCCAGCTGAATCACAGCTGTTGGTACAGAGAAGATTGATGGGAGGGCAGAGGCAGGTAAATTCACCGGGAAACATGACCAGTTTTCTTTGGAAAGCAGTCCTGTGCTATAGGAGTGGAAATTATAGCAAGAACAATGAATAGAATCCTGGACAAACTGCAACTGCAATATGGCATCCATCTGAATGAGAAATGGGAAAATAGATCAGGCAAAGAGCAGAGCAGTGGAGAATAAAGTTTAGAGAAGATGTGATGGTTTGCTTAAGGTAGCCAAGGAAAGATGAAGGAGATATAAAGGGGAATGTAGAATTTGGCAAGCAGCTGGGAGGCAATCAGGAAGCCTGTAGTGGGTCTGGGAGGGGAAATAGAGTGAAGAAAAAGACAAAAATAGAGAGCAGGTAGAAATAGAAATTAAGATGTTGCTGCACCAGGTTTGCACAGGCTTTTGTGATGATGGTTACCTGAGTGCCTGTGTGCTGCCCTCCCTAACTCCTCCAGGCTGGAAGCACAGCACAGATGCCCACGCTGGCCCTTCATGAATCCTGCACAGCTCTGCAGGAATTACAGACTGTGCAGCATATCTTCCTGGCCTTAGATTTGCACCTCCCCAGTAAGTCCTGCTTACATATTGGCAGCCACGTGCTGTAGAGCCCAGGAGTCACTACCCGAAAGGCAATTATTTACTTAATGTTCATAAATTAATATCCAGTTCCTGGAGTCATCTGGCTCTTTAGGCTTTGGTAAGATGCTGTCTCTCTTTCATTGCTTTTTTTTTTTTTTTTTTTTTTTTTTTNTTTTTTTTTTTTCTTTTTTTTTTTCTTTTTTTTTTTTTTCCCTCCCAGTGCACACGAGATAGTGTGGAGCTGTTGACGTGTTTAGTACAAGTTTATCTTGAAGACATCTGCTTATGCCAAGGGAATAATATGAACTCTCAGTGACCTGTAGAGCCTGCATTCCTAATTAGCTGAGAAATATTCCATAATCAGGGTATTGCCATTTCAATGGAGTCTAAAGATAGAAAGGTCGTATTCTTGTCTGGGGTCACAAATACTCATTTCTGACTATATAGTTTCATTCTGACCTAGAGTTAACCAGGTGCAAAGCTGGTAAGCAGCAGGACAAGATTACACTCTCTCACAGAGTACATCTACCCCGAGGGCTTGTCTTATGTTTTTCAGTCACTTTTTTTTCTTCCAACCTCTAACAAACATGTATAAACCCTTCAAGCATGACTGAGTAAGTGCTTTGAAACAATGCCGGCTTTTACGGCTACTTTGCTGCGGGCCATCAGCCCCAAGAAGGTGCAACAAACACAAAAAGCTGAGAATGTGCCCTCATTCCGGCGACACTCACACCACCCGCAGCACCTGCCAGCCCTTCTTGCCACTCACTCCCCATTTCCCTCCTGCCCACCTGTGTTGGGGTGTTTTGGTTATTTTATTTGCCCCCTGGCTTCTTTTTTATTCTCCAGAGCAGCATTCAGCTTCTGGAACCACCCAGCCTCCTTCATCCACTGCACTACTTCACCATGGTAAGGAGGCAGAAACTGATTTCTCTAAGGGCCTCCCCCATGTGGAACCTCTCCACCACAGCCGTTTGGGCAGGAAACATTCTGGCACAGGGAAACATTCCCGGGTTGCTTCAAACTACTGACTATGGTGGAAGCATTTCAGTTTGGAGTTTGGCAATGTTGATTGTGGCTTCCCAGAGGAGGAGCTTGCCTAGCTCTGGTTTAAATACCCTATGAGTGTCTTCTGTGGTGCAAACACAGACACAAATGTACTCAGAAGGGTGGGGGAAAGGTGAGGTGATATACCACAATATGCCAGTGGAATATACCAGAACTGGATGGATAGCATGTATAGAGAAAAATAATCAAATGGCCACAGACTGTAACAGAACTGCTCACCCAGACTGCACGCTGATCTGAAGAGGCTAATACTCTGCCTTATCTTTCCATCTCTCTCAGCCTTCTGTCTGACTGGGCAATCTGTCACTACATCTCTACCCTGAAGAACATCAAAACCTGTAAATCTCTGTACCTATGCCTTGTTCCTTCCTCCAACTGAGTTGTTTCAGGCACAAATGTAGGTTAGAACATTTCTCATATGGTTAAGCATATGTTCATGTCTGGGGAAAGGCACTCCACTGACTTTATGCCTGTGCTAGAGGGTTTCTCCCCACATTCAGGACATCTATTTCACAGCATGGTCTGAGAATTGGATTAAGTTTATGTGATGAATCTGTATGGCTTCTCTACAGAGCAGGCACATAAACCTGAAAGCAGAGTTTCTTTGGTTGTAGGAATAGGCTCCCAGACTGAAGAGCAAAAGCCACCAGGAAATGTTCACCCAACACAAGAATAGTTCCCAGGCAGCTGTGTGTTGTTGCTGTGGAAATTATAATTACAGTTCAATTAACACTTGAAGATCAGTGTTTTCTTTTTGCCAGCAGTCAGGCTTCCTGGTGTTACCTGCAGGAATTCTGCTGTGCGTTAATAAATAGGGTGACATGATCTCAGACAGATAGGTATCTGCCCGTCCTCCTCCTCTCAGCTACATGCAGTCCAAACTCTGTGAAATCATCTTGGAAGCCCTTGAGAAATGTTATTGCTTACTTCCAAAAAATATAAAATTTATTCTGAAGAAAAAAAAAAAAATATTGGTCGGTGAAATAAGTTACATTGTAAAAAATCCTACTGGTAACCTCTAGGAAATTCACAGTGACTGTTCCTTTGTCCGGGGTCAATGCCTCTTGGGCATGTCCCCTTACAGACCGCATATGTTTGTGGATGCTCACTGTTATATTTGTTGTTTTGTTTGCACAGGGAAATAGTCTCAACATTCCATTTTTTGGGTTGTCTACAGGACAGTGAAACTGTGGTGGCTGACTTAGATCTTCAGGAGTAGTATTCAAACAGTGATTACTGGAGCTGAATAATTCAAAAAGTTTTCAGATAATCTTTGCTTAGGTCCTGATCTTCCCAAGAAAATGCTCATACTTCATTTTTTTACTTGCAGTCACACAGAATTAAATGGGAGCATGACAGCACATGGAAAGCTATGCCTATCATAAATCCCCTTTCTGCATCAGGGCCTCAATCACTGTATGTTAATAGACATTTGATGGGGGGAAAAGAGTAAATAAGTTTGCTTTGGCCCCATCTAAATTCCTTTTGTTTTCAGTGATAGTTTGGAAAATAGACTTTGGTAACAACACTAGAACAACAACAAAAGGCAAGAGGAAACAATTTTTAAAGCCACATATGGAAGTTCTTCTGAAAACCCAGTTGTATGCTTGCATAAACAATGATTCAGCTGAGGTATCTGCACAGTGTTACTGTCAGGAAACAGCAGTGATGCATATGATTTATCAAAGCACCAGCCACTACATGCCGTGGATATTTGCTCTCAGTCCACAGTGTTAAAGATAAGAAAAGGTATCTGTTGAATTCATTTGAATAGCAAATAGACTGGGGAATCACAATCTGTTCTTGGCTATTCAATGCATGAAAAAAGTAATTTATTGAATATATTAGTCTCTCAATTCTAGCAATTATTAGAGCAGCGTTAGAGATCTGAAGACAATAATTTCAGGTTCTATATATAATTTCTACAAGCAACTGATTAAGTGGTGTTAGCACCGGTACTTCCTGGCTTCTAGCTCAGTCACAAGTAGCTCGTAACAAATCCTCCCCACTCCCCGTTCGGATGCTGGCTGACAGTGCCCTCAGCCAAGCACTGGTGTAAGGATTTCTAAGATCAGAGCATGGGTTAGCTACATTATTCTTGTGGAATTAGATTTTTGACCCCTGTTTGTAATTCACAAATTACAGTTACAAAACTTAGTCACCTACAACGCTTGCAAATGAATTTCAACAACCAATTGAACAGCTGAGCTAATCCATATTAGTACACAGGGAAAAGAATCTTGGACATTTGCATTTTGCATAAAAGCATGACTGAAAGTACTTCAAGGACAACTGGTAGGAAAAAAGCACTTTGGGGAGAGGAAAGACACTGGAGTTGTCAGCATCTGGTATTGCCAGGACCAGTGTTCAATTTTTGCATCATTTCGTCAGAAATTATAGCAGGTTTTCCAACCCTCTTATCAGAGAGCTTTTCTCCCAAGTGTCCATCCTCTTGGCAGCCCCTGCATGGAGACACCCAGTCATCTTTCCCTTAGAAGCCATTTCATCAACTCAAGTCAGAAGCAGCTGGATGCCTACAGAAGAATCTGGAAAACCAACATTACATGTGGAAAGAAGAGGAGAGAGTACCAAAGAGATGGCAGATTGCCATTTTGTACTCACCCAATTAATATGCTCCTTACTCCATTTGCTCTCTTGGTCTTTCCAGTCTCCATAATGTCTGGTGAACAGATCAAGGGGTGGAGCTGAACTGGTGACTGTCACCTTATAACATCTCTCCTATAAACACATAGTACTAGCACAGGCAGAAGGCACTGTCGTGCTGATCATCATCCTCTGAGTCAGCCATTTACAACCACCTTCTCCAGGCTGTCGTCTTGCCACTACAAATTCAAAATCTGAGTCAGAACCCAATTTAAACTGCTATAATTAACAGTCCCAATTTAACCAAACCTAACAGTTTGTCATGTTGCATTCTCTGCATACATCCGAGCATCTTGCATTTGAGCTGCTTTGTTCCCTGCTCATCCCCTTCTGCTGCCAAGTAGCTCAGGTCAAGCATCAGTGGGTTTAGGCTCCCACCAGGGCAGAATCTAACAGCAGCCAGACTATAAAATTCAGCCATGCTGGATTTGTTTGCTTGTTAAAAAGCAAGTACCAAATGTCAAGGAATGGGTGCTGCTGTGTGCTAATCTATAAATACTGATGAGTCAAAAGGGGCTGAAGTTCTGCGAGTGATTTGTCAGTGAAAAAGAGTTATTGTATAATGGAGTGGCCCACTGCAATGAGGCAGCTCTGGGGCAGAGAGCCCAGGCTGGCAAGGAAAAAGCCTGGGTGCTGCTTAAGGGAAAGATGGGTGGAAGCATCTTGCCTGCTGGTGAGCCCCAGGAAATTTGGACCAGCCAAGTTTTCTGTGTGGAAGATAATTGTTTATCAAGCAAGCTAAAAATGAGCACTATTTCCCTTGTGGTTTCTATATACTCCTGTAACTAACAAATGCTTCACTCTGAAGAGGGCCTCTGGTCACTGTGGATAGTTTAGAGTGTCCCTGCCTTCACATTAAGGGAATTCCCTGCTTTATTTTTAGGGAATTGCAAATAGGTGACTTACAGATTAAGTCATGTTTTTGCAGTCACAGGTGATGCCAAAACTGTGGGTGTGAACATATTTCTGAAAAATGTGTCTTTTTAAGATTTAGGGAAGATTTTTTTTCCTCCACCTTCTCTCCATTGCTTCCTTTTGTTTCTCTCACCATCCAGTTTGAATGACTTATTTGGTCTTTGTGTTTTGGTGTTGTTTATTTTTGCAGTGCTGTTTGGAAGCCACCACTAAGAGGTTCTGGATCTTGACCCAAATGCAACTGGAGAACCATCCCCTGCCCATACGTTTTTACAGTCTGCATGTGATGGGAATGGACTAACAGAGCTAATTCATACATAATTCATGCAGCAGATCAGCAGGCAAGCTAGAGTATACTCCATGTCTCCAAATCTGATTTAAGAAACCTATGTCCTGAACTGCACCCACTCTGCTGTCTCAACACTTTGCTTTGATCCCACTCCATCCTGTGGCTTCCCAGGATGCCCACTGTGTGTAACACTCTGTGAACTCATCCAATTGAGCCCATTTCAGTGGACTATTTTTTATCATATTTATACATTGCTCTACTTCCTTACTGACATACCTACATGTCAAAAATTACAGTAATTTTTTAAGAAGTCATTGAGAAACCCACGACTCCCATGCTGGTTATGTCAAACACTTGTATTTAGGTTCCAATCAATGTGTGGTCTTCCCATGATGTTCTCATCATTATTTTAGCTTCAGTTTCTACAGTGATGTACTTATCACTGTATAAATGATCATTATATGTCTAGGGGGAAAAGATAAATATATTTTGACAGTACTTTTTAAATGCCTACAACTGTACATTTTCATACTGCCTCAGAAAAGTGCACAGCGCTCTTCCAATCAAACTGTTGTTCTTCACTAGCTATTATAGAATATATGCATACACATAATAGATATATAATATTATAGGTCTGAATATGTGCTTGCATCTGCAGAAAAAAATCCAATGGAATTCTCATTTATACTCACAGTGACCAAACTGAGAAATAAAAAAATCCTGCTTCATCCTACATATTTTTACTTCATTTTTATTGATGTTGCGAATCTTAATTTTAAATTCAGTTTTGATGAAAAAAGTAGCTGATCTTTTGCCTGTTATTATACAAAATATATTTCTATCAAGTGGAAGGAAATAAAATTTGTAAAATGATCAATTACATAATGATTACAGTGGAGAAATATATTCTCTAATATAATTTGTTAAATGGAGGAATTTAATATGAAATAGTAGATTTCCAAATTTATACAAATAACACCAGATGGTGAGCAGCTAGTTTTAATTAAATTAGGTTTGATAATTATAGCTGTTTAATTTTTAGGTTTGACTCAGATTAGAAAGAATGTATTATTTCCCTGTAAATTTATTTTTAGTTTTCTTCCATGGTTGTGGATATTGCATTATTCACTGTAGCCTGGAGCAGCAGAGAGCTGTGGTCAACTTTCTGGCAGCTGATTTCAACCATCCTTGGTTCTTGGTTTGCTTCAGCAATCCACAGGATGTGGCGTGCTGGGACCCCCTGATGGGAGTCGGAGTTTTGCCAATGGAAGCAGGAGGTTTTGACCATGTTTTCACAGGTCAGTCTGTTGATTCCAGCACCTCATTTCAGCTGCTTTTGAGCAAAGAAAGAAGCCTGACGAGAACGATGCCTTTGCAGTTGCCACGTGTGTTCTGGCGCTGTGACTGTGGTGATCCATCTGCACACGCACACACCGGCATTCCCTGCAGTTTGTGTCCTGCAACGTTCCCTGTGGGACAACGCTGCAAGGGCTGCAGCCTGTCCAGCCACACACAGCAGTAAAGTGATGAGCCCTGGCACTGGTACCCTGCTCTGACACACCCTTTTCCATCACTGCTTTCCAGAAGTTCCTCTGGTCTTGCCCCAACCTTGAGCTCACCAGGTCCCACCAACTCCGCTGAGCCATGGAAATATGCTTAAAGCCACCAATGTGTCCAGGCTCTTTTTAGAATGTGGATAGAGTCCAAAGCCTATCTTACAGGACCAGCTCCCTACTAATCAATGCTCACAGTCCCATGAGAATCACCTCCTGCCTTTGAAACAAGCTGAGCATGATCAGGATCCACACAGTTGAGTCCGTTCCATTTACAGGTCTGGCAGTTGCAGCCACAAGCCCAAAGGAATGCTTTCATCAACTTTGCAGGTCACAGCTGCAAAAAGGGTCTTGGCTGCAGCCACATCTGTGAATGCTCGGCTTCTCCCCAGCAGCAGGATGGTGCTGGTTGAAAGATCCATGGGAGAACAACTGTGGGGTGTTTGCTCAGTGGATGGTCTGATGCTCAGGGGGAAAAGGACTCTTTCAATGTGACTGAGCTCACGGCACACTTCTCCTTTTCTTGAGCTGTTAATCCATCTCCTGGAGTCTGTACACCATAAAAAAGAGGTGGGTGTGAAATAAAGATGTTTGAGTCATTGTATCATCACAGTTCAAAGGCACTTGGAAAATGGTAATTGTAATGGAATACTATAATTGTAATTGAACATATAATTGAGAACTTCAATGTTGCAGTTAAAAGACCTGTTCAGGATCTGCCTATAACTCCTGGAAATCTTCAAATGCTCGTGACTTCCAGCACAATTTTAGGGTGAAAGAAGCCAGCCCAAGGGCTTACTCTCCATTTCAGATGACATTAAGAAACTTTAAAGTTTCCTTAAATCATCCCCCCCACTTCAGCTTTCTTAGACCTGGCACTTGGACTGCCACACAGGCAAGGTGGTGCTGTCCTGCCTCCTCTCTCTAAAGTCCTTTTTCTTTTATCTCAGTTTTGTCTCAGCATGGTTCTTCTTCCATTATCTGCCTAGTGCAAATCCTGTCTACTGCTCTGCTTTCTCTTTTTGTGTGCGCTGAAAGGCAGCCTCCCTGAATTTGGATGATATTGATTATGTAAATCAGCACTTCTCCTCTAGATTGCTTTTTCTTTGTGAACTGGGAGCATAATTTGCAGTCTTCTACCTGATAATTGTGAGGATAATTTGAGCTGTCTCTTTGTGGAGTCATCAGTGACTGTTTTAATTTCCATATGTGAGCAGTGCTCTTCTATTTTTAATTTTTTTTTCCTAATCCTACCTCCTTCTGAACTACTGGATTGATTCTGCTGTTCATCACAGCATCACCTGAAGTCTATTTTGGAATTTCCGCTGCCAGCAAGATTGAAATTTATCTACAATGTGGCAGGTTTTTCAACATTTCCAGAAAAGACATAATCCCATAACTATCAGCCTGACAATAAAGTTGTCTATCTGTAATGGAAAATTGAGGACTCATGGTCATGTTTTTCACTGCAAGAGTTTTTCAAAATGAAGTAAAACAATATCATTTTGTTGTGAATAGCACATGTCTTTCATCAACTTGAAATGCCAACTATAGGTTTGAAAATTAAAATAATGAGAGGTTCATGACATATCGTTCTTTTGTTCAGCATTGAACACAACCCACTTACAAAGGGCCATGTAGCACATTTCACAGCAAATGAGATTTAAGTAATCTATTCACATGGGTTTCTAAAGGACAGAAGGAAAAATAGAATAGCCTATTACTGACCATTGTCTCAGAAAAGGTGACAACTGCTTTATTATACAATTTTTTAAAAAGCACTGCAAGCAGCTTCCTCCTCCCTGGTTCCCATGATATTGGTATTGGCTAAGCACTGAAAATATGCTGAAGGTTTTAGAAGATACAAGCAAAGAGGAACTCAGAGCTGAGGCAGAGACACAAAGGCAGCTCCCTTTGGTGTCAGCAGCCCTCTGGGGTTGGATCCCAGGGCATCCAAAGACTTCATAGAGCACAGAGGCAGGACATCTCTACAGTGCCTCGGGCAGGACTAATGATAACATGACCACGGCACCCTCTTCATCTTCCAATTTCTTATCAGACGCTTCAAGCCTGACCTCACAGAAAATCCATGTAGGATATGACTGTGATTGAACTAGCTTCCTTGAAACTGAGTTTCACTAGGAATTGCATTATTAAGAGGAAAAAAAAAAAAAAGAGAGAGAGAGAGAGAGAAGTCTCCTAAGTTGCAGCGAAAACTAAAAACACTCTCTCAGATTTCTCCAGAAGAAAAAAAATACTTAGGAGTTTTATTTTTATAAACCAACCATATCCTCTTCTATTTTAGTTAATAAAATAGTATCAAATGCTACATAAACTTCTCTACATGTAAAACAGTCTGGAGGAAGTATGTTCTATTCCAAAAATGTCCAAAAAGGGTCACATCTGACCCAATCAATATGCTTTTTAAAATTTGTCTGCAAGAGAAATGTCACGGTAATTAGTACATTTCCATGAAATAATTCCCTTTGGACAAACTCACATTTTCTAACAGGAAAATATTCTGTTAGAAAATTTCAGATCGATTCTGCTGTTAACAGACTGCTCAGTTGCACCTGCAAATAAAGTCACACATCTGGGCTCTGTTGAAATCAGCCACGATTCTGTCAGAGGCTTCAAAGAGTTGGGTATTACAAATGTGGAGGTACGTTTGTATGAATATATGTATCTGTATCATTTATGTGTATCATCTATCTTTTACATATCTATACCTAGATAATTATAGATCTTGTTATATGCACACCAGGAAAATGACTGGTCTAACAGATGGGAGTCCTGCAGGAAACCCTAAGAGGAGCCAGTGTTGCAGGAGAAGAGAGGCAAAGGCATATGTTTTGTTGTAGCTTGAATTACCAGAGAGCTAATCCCCAGGAAGGGGGTATATTTGACCTTCTGCAGCATGGGGAAAGTTAACCTTTAATATTTCTCAATCAACACATTCCAGGGGAAACTTTCTGTTTCACTGCAGTATTAAAAAACCAACAAGATAGTTGCATTTTTAGCAAGCTGTAGAATCTAAAGCCTTGGATTTTTTCAGCACCAGTCACGCAATTTGTCAACACTGTACTAGCTGAACAGTCAGTCAAATGAGACTCTCTTAAATCTTGAAATGTGGCCAGTTTCCCAAATTTAAACAAAGTGGCCAAAGACGTTTATTTTCATTCTTGGTTAGATGGTAAATGGTTTGAATGTCATATTAAGCATCATTAGCAACTGTTGAAAGGTGAAATGATTGAAATGAATAAGAAACGCTACATTTCAAAATGTATGGGGCTGTATTGCTCCCAAGAGAACTCCCTGATAGATTTAGGGTGTGGAGAGTCAATCCTTTATCATCATGCCTTCCTGCTTCTTAAATATTCTGACATCAAATTGGACACTAAAGTATAATGCTGGAATATACCATACAAGAAATAATTTAGTGGTAGAGACTTGTATCCTCATAGGAAAAATTTCAGAAGTATGTGAAATTGTTTGAATGGTAGGACTGGGGGGAAAAGGCTGTGAATGGCCCTTAAGAACACATTTTCAATGCATGCACAATAGCACTAAAATTTGCAGATAAAAATACAAGAGGCTAAAAAAGAGGCTAACAAATTTTCAACTCATGCACAGTAGTACTAAAAAATACAGATTTAAATACAGTAGGCTAAAAATACAGTACAGGTTTTCTTTGACATCTACACAGAAATATCTTTTCCCCACTAGTTCTGCTTTTGAAAAGTCAGTAATTTTCTTTGTCTTCAGCCTGGTACGAAAATCCTCTGAGATTCATCGACTGCTGTGGCCTTAATTCTGTTAGCCATGTCTAGATACAGCAGCAATCTATGGATTAAAGTATGATATACCACACACATCCAGGGAAAGGAAGCTTTAACTTCAAATGTTCCTGCTTTGTGTATTTATGTATTTATGTAAAATGTTCCTTTTGTGTATTTATGTCAGAGCTCCAGCACTGCTCTTTCAGTGGTGAAGGAGGGACATTATGGGCTCATTATCTGGCCAGTAGTGCCAGTACTTTAAAAAAATATGGATTTCTCAAGATAGTAGGTTCTGTATATGCTGAGTATCTGTCTATCTATCCCTCAGACTTCACTCTAAGGAATGTACACAGGTGTGTGTAAATGAGTATGTGTATGAATGTGCACAGATATACATGTGAGTATTTGTAATTATGCATTATGATAATTAGAGTAACTGTACATGAAGATGAAACAATGTTTTGTCCTGGTTGCCACATTCTGTAGATTCATATTGGAAGCCCTCAGATTTACTTCATCAAAATATCAGACAGAATTGGCAAATGAGGCTTCAAAATGTTGGGCTAATTACAAAAGCAGAATCAGAAAGGTTAAAAAATGTTAATGTGCATCATTAGGGCAGCACAACCTATTGAGCATCAACTGATAAGAATTTATTGTGGGAGTTCAGACAGGCACATACCACAAATGTAAGAGGAATTAAAGTGTATGACAGTGCTCTTTTGTATCCAGTACTCCTGATCATGTTCTCACATGCTCACAGTAATAACTCTGCATTTGATTTTAATTGTTTAGCTGCCTGGACTGTGATCTCTCCCTATCAAGCACTTGGATTACTTAAACTCACCACTGAGGTGTCAGGGCACTCACGGTGGGCATCCACTGACACGGTTTGCAGTTTGTGAATGTTTGCCGTACTTCTCTGATCCTCAAGACCATGCTCTGGGATCACAGTCATACGGGAGGGTCTCTGTTTAACCTGCACTGGGAGATGAAAGAGCAAATTTTGCTGATGCACCCGCCCCCCCTCTGGCTGGCCAAGGGAACGAGCATGGTGTTTTTGTTATAAAAGACTTTGCTGCTTGAGTTAGAAATAGTAGTGAAGCAGCCTGAGGGATATGCTTGTGTGTTGTGCTAACGTGTTAGATCTGTGCCAACATCCTCCTCACTTGCTCTCCCAGGTGCCTTAACTACAGCTGAGACACAGAGGCTGGTGGTACCTGCTCCAAGGGGAGAAGAGGTAAATGCTGGAGACATCTTTCAGGAACAGGGAACATGAGCTGTGCGTCACGCATTCGTTTGGTTTCAGAGCTAGCGGTAAATCCAGACCCCCGGTAGGACCTAATTACCTCCCATCTGAACACTAACTCACAAGCTAAATGCTCTCGAGGCGAGATGGGGACACATTTCCAAGAACACAGGCACAAACACATTTTTATTGGCCATAGAAAATGGTAGTGTGTGTGCCAATATAGCATGGATGTCTGACTCAGAACATAAAGTGCAGGTGCCAGCAGCAAGAAGATGCTGCTAAGAAATAGCAGCTCTGTGGGACTGCAAAGTATCAGCTGTCTGGGGAGACCAGAACTGGGAAAAAGAGATACTGATGATTGAAAACACTTTTTTTTTTTTTTTCATCTCCACAGGTCCCTTTGAGTTCTTCACCCTGCAGTTGGAGCACAGAACCGTGGCAGTGGGAGTGATGGGGTTGTCCCTTCTGAGACGGATCCAAAAACTCTGACCTCCTCTTCCTCAGGGAAACTTGCAACTACAGAGACTCCTCAACCACATGGGAGAGGAGTGAGAGGGCAGTGTTAGATAAATGCAGAAATTCCTCTTCTCTTCATGGGATGTTCCTGGCAATGGATAAGACCTCATGGCTTGGCTTGCCCTCATCCCTGGAGTCTCCTTTAGGAGGTAATCTTCGGAGAAAAGAAAATCAACAGCATTACTATATTTTGTACAGTGCATTGCACAGTGTATCCCTGATGTGACTGGGCTTTTGGGCACATCAGACCTACAGGTAATAACTACAAACAGTAACTGTCTCTGAGGATAGGAGTGGGAAAGGAAATTGTCTTTGGATAAAAATAGTGCCTTTTGGTTGTGTATTTTCTGCTGGCTCTTTGCCTTCAGGCAATGTATGACAACTTGAGGAGCAGGGAATTTTATCCCCTAGGCAATGTTCTATTGTTCTCTACCTTAAAGTCAGTCAATATTGGTAATTATCTGTCCACACCACAGGTAACTGCAGGAATTTTTGGGGAAAAAAGAATGAAGATGGCAGCACAATTTCTGACAAGATTTGCAGAAAAGATAACAAAAAGCAGGTTGGTGGGCTTAAATCCCCTGCACAGATCTCAAAGACTTTCTTGTTTTATACAAGTCCTTTGTACCTTATTGCAATGCTTACTATGCAAAACCTATATAGGTGCAAGTGTATGCCTTTCTGTGTGTATGCACTCACATATGACCACATTTGCTTATTTGCATATGTGTATGAATACATGCAGCAGGTGTGGGTGGTGAGAAGCTAAAGGAACATTTGCAAGGTTGACAAGACCAAAATTTGATCCTCCTTCAACCTGCTGGGTTTTTCTAAGTACGTGCTGGTGAAGAAGGAGAAAGATTCCCCTTCTGGGCTGAAAGATGCAGAGAGACTGAGGCTGCAGGAGGATAAAAACCCGAGCTCAACAGCCTGGTGCTGAAGAGTTAACTCAGCAGACTGGGTTTTCTGTTAACACAGTCATGCTGCTGACAAGCATCAGCAGTATGGTTGTCCTCTCCTCCCCGGCACCCAATGTGAGCCAGCAGAAACTTGCCTGGAGACGAGTGTCTCAAACCCCGCACACAGCATCCTGACGGCCTGCATCCCTTGCCAGCTACCAGTGACAGAGCTGACATGGAGAGGCAAGAGAGGGCACAGCTGGCATGCAAAACCCTGCCATCAGCACGCCCGCATCTGCTGGATCTGTTGTGAGCAGTTCACCCAGCTGGGATTTTAATACGGCTGCATCCCTCCTTTTGGAAAGTGGTATTTTTCCCCCTTGATAATAGAGATGTGAAAAAAAGAACAAACACCAAATTAAATGTTTTTAGGGTAGCACATGAGTGTGAAATTTTAGGCCTGTTGACCTTGGCAGGGTCCCCCATAAAAAATTAGTACAAAATTAGTGGCATTTGTTGTTCTGCAAGGCCATTAGCCACGAAGGCAGAGGCAGGCACAGGGAGAAGCAGTCTCCTGATACAGGGCCCCATCCTGGAGATCCTGCCTGTGATCCTGCTGTGCTCCACAGGTCTGGGTGCAGGATGCTTGGTGGGTTGTAGTGAAACGAGGGGGCGGATGTGTGGCACAGTTATTCCTACGCTTCACAGTTCCTCAATTGCAGCTGCCATCAGTGGGCGTTTATAGCACCAGGCACCCCACACCCAAACCTGCAAAGCTCTGCAGGAGCTCACAGGTGCTGACAGCTCCTGTCACCTCCCGGGAGCTGCTCAGATCCACACAGGGCCGGCCACACACACCCCACTCACACATGGCACCTCGCCTGTCGGCTCCTGACACCGGCTGTGCTCTGACAGATTTTTTTATTTCATGGATGGACAAACAGCTCTCAATGTGACCCACCGGATTTTTTTTTTTTTTCTGTCATGGCCTTTGTATTTTAATGAAAAGCCTTAAATAGCATTTCTGTAATCATGCTTCTCTGCTGACCCATATTCTAACGCAGGTTCACCCTGTTGGCAGCTGCTCCAGGTTCAGCTTATTAAATCCTTCCTGAGTAGCTGGGAAAGCAGAATAAGTTACCGAGGAGGAGAACCAGGCTCTAGGAGCAGGGGAGGCAAGTGTAAAGGATGGCCCCCTTCCTGGCAGTGCTGGAGCTGAGACCATGCACTTTCTCCTCTGCTGATTCTTGCAAGCCAGAGCCTCACACTGGCAGGAACCTGGATGCTGATTTAGAGGCTGTGTGCTCTGCTAGAGATAGGCAAACGCTTAGGGCTGGTGATGATTTATGGATCCTGATGCTGTATTTTGAGGTGCTTGGCTCTTGGGGTCTAGTCCAGAGCCAGAGACAACTGCGGAGTTCCCTGCACCTCTGAAATCCATCTGGGGTATACCCTTCTTCCTGCCTCCTCTCTTGCACAGTATCCTCATGACAAGCACTTGGAATGCTAAAGATCCCAAGCAAAAAATCCCTTTGCTCTTAATTGCCACTCCTTCCTCTTAAAACTGGTCACTCTTCAAAGCCAAATATGAAATTCATTATATTTTACTTTCTCCCAGCATGGGAATGTGGGTGTCAATCCTTGCTGCAAGAGGCTCTTTTTTAGGCAAGATGCAAGAGCAGGGTAATCCCCATGAAGGTGGAAAAATGCAGATTTGAACTTCTGCAGGCACAAGAGAAAACTGAGCCTGGATTTGCCTCAGCTAGAGTGAGTGCCTTCACCACATTGCCAGTATAATATGAACCCGTTATCTCTATTCCTACCTTGTGATGAAAACCACCTGGAAAATACATAGTTTGTGGATGTCACTGGATTTAAGCCATAAAAGCTGAGTTGCTAAACTGTGGTAAGGTACTCAGCTCCTTAAAGATCCTAGAGAATATAGGTTTAAGAAATGTTGCTAAAGATTTGAGGCATCCACAGGCTCTTACTTCTGTAGTGGGTTACCAGAATTTGTCCACATCCTTTTCCAGACTTGAACCTTGCTCTATTCATAGCACAGTAATAAGGTTCCACTACTAATCAATTAATTCTCATGAAGTGGCTGAATTAAACTTTGGCCCCAAAGCCATTATGGTATAATAAATCCTTATGTTGCAAACTGGTAATCCCAGAGTGTATGGTCCTTCCAAGAGCAAAATATTTTCTTTTCAGTTTGATCATTCATCTGGAAGTGTATAAATCTACAGGGCAATCCCATATTTCTACAAACAAGAGATGGACAAGCAGTATAGTTAGTGGTTCTCCAACTAAAAAAAGATACTAAATTACAGACCTCAGAAAGAACTTCAGCAGCACTGTAGTTGCAAATATGACAAAGAAGACACAATAACAATGAGCAGACCAGAATGGATCCACTAGCAGCATGAATCCATTATACTTCCTCAAATATTTCTAAAAGAACTGAGAGTGGAAGCAGACCCACAGATACCAAAAATCCTGTGAAATCACTTAGTTGAGCTGGCCAGCTGCTCTGTAGTTCCCAATCCATCTTTTCATAAACTGGGGAGGAAATAGTAGAGCACTACAAACACTTTTTTTTTTTTTTTTAAGTGACCATGCTCTGATGTTGCAGAGATAAAAATGTTCATTCATCCCTCAGTTTAAGCAAACTAGAAAAAATCTACTCTGGTTTAACTCTGCTGAAGAGATACTGCATAGGGATAGATTTTAATTTTTAATGAGATATTGAACCAGACAATTAATCTCTATCTTTAATGATTAAGATGTGCATAATATTGCCTGTAAGTCATTGGTGTAGGATAAAAGTTACTATGGCAGCAAAAGGTAATGGTGTATTTCTTCCTGGTCAATTGCTTACACAAAAATGCTTTGCTGACTTGCAATAGCACAAATAGAACTCACAAAAATCAAAGTTCTGCTGAGCTTCAGGAGTCCCAGCACCTCAGATTTTGAAGAGAAAACTAAAAACAAAAAAAGAGAATAAGAGTTTTGGTTTTGGAAAGAGACAAAAAGTTCATTAAGCACTGTCTGGAAAGAGATTAAGTACTCCTTGGAAAGCCAGAACTGCAGGAGAACATTGATACTTCCCCTTCCCTTCATTACTTTCTACACATTCATTTCCTTCTACACATTAATTTCCAATGCAAATAAATATTTTTCTTCTCATATACTTTTCCCTCAGGAGTTACTAAGCATTGTCAGATTTTGAGGCAAGGTGTCTGCTCTGCTCCTGCCCTTCCCCACTTTTTTTACAGAGGTGCTACAGGGCTTCAGAAGTCCCTTGTCCCTCCTCTGGGAGCAGTCCCTCAGTTCAAGGGCTGCAGAGACCACCAGAAGGTGCCTGTGCCAAGCACTAAAGGCCTCTGCAGAGATTCTGTGGGCAGAGACTGGAGGAGATGACATATTGCCCCCCAGGAGTGCTAAAATACTGCCAAGAACCTTGCCACTCTCCAGAACAGCCAAGGACACGGAGGGCACAAGCGCAATCCGTAACCACATTGTCCCTTCTGTCCCGCGCCACTCCTCGCCTCCCACACACACCCTGCTGTGCTTTGTGCTCACACAAGGGGACATTACACTCAGACACCTCCCTAATACCTGAATCCCTGAGCTGGGCACACAGACGTGCCTGTCAGTTCCTAGGCTCTGCCACGGATGGTTAATTGTCAGTAATTGGCATCTGCCAAGAAGCCCCCTGAGAGAGGGGCACCAATAGACTTCTGCCAAGGCCTATGTTTCGTACCAAATATCCCAAGGGAGAATCTCAGCTACATAAAACCCCCAATATCTTGAATTTCTCAGAAAAGCCTGCAACACGCCGTCTGACACCTAGTAGCAGTTAGGTGCCCCAGCTAGCCAAACACATGTAATTACAAAGTAACTGCAAGAGTGAATAATGTATCACACATTGTCCTTTGAACATATGGACTCACAGATTCTATGTAATGAGCAATAGTCTGTGTATTGCTGGGATCTCATATAGCTTGGGGAGTAGGTTATATATTCATGCAGTGAGATGTGGCAGTCCCTCAGCTTATCTGTTCCCACAAAAAACACAGGAGC
This sequence comes from Pycnonotus jocosus, assembly GCA_013400435.1. Lineage (NCBI taxonomy): Eukaryota > Metazoa > Chordata > Aves > Passeriformes > Pycnonotidae > Pycnonotus > Pycnonotus jocosus. The sequence continues at coordinate 349,817 of VWYP01029193.1, read as the reverse complement.
TGCTGCAGCCCTGCAGTGATGCTGCTGGATGTGAGGCTGGTCAGAAATGGAAACTGAAACGAACAACCAGTTTTAGATCTTTGTGCATCAAGTCCCTGAGCCCATCCTAGAAACAGGAGTGCTAAACTACACCTCCATAGCATGCCTAAAAAAAAAGTAACATAGCTTATACCTCCTCTAGTGAAACAGACCCAGGGCACTGGCACAAGGAGTTTCATGTTTTTCTTGGCATTGTCAGCCAGCTAGTAGGAGCCCTAAAAAGGTTTTGATGTGGATTGAATAGTGCTCTTCCAGACAGTGGCCAAGGTCAGGGATGGCCATAGGTCAGACTGCTGTCATGGCTGGGCACTGTGAGGGAAAAGAATTTCATTACTCTGATTTATGCACCTGGCACTCCACATACCTGGACCAAAGTGTGGGAGCATCACCTTGGCTCACTCCTGCAGCTCCTCCATCCCTACCTGTGCTTGCCTGCTGAGCTCCACTGCCCCAGGTCAGGCTGCTCCACCAGCACAACAGAGCATTGCCTCACCTTGCTAACATCCCAGTGGCCAAAAAATTATCCTGGAACTAGGGATATCTGGGCTCAAGTGCACACATAGCCAACCAGCTGATTCTGGCTGAACCCAGTTCTGCAGCCCAGAACAGGCACAGGAAAGCAGGGGCAGTGAGCAGCAGTGTCTCCAGCAGCTGTTTCTCTGGAAGGGAGAGTGTTTCTCTGTGGAGAGGACAAGACGTGCAACTCTGTGTCCTGCATGGGCAGAGTGACAGCTGTGACAGCTGTGACCCAACTGTCCAGATCTCCCATGGCGAGGGGCCCTGGCTCCTACCCCTGGGATTCAGGACTAGGACAGCCAAGGTCTGAAGCCTTAGCACTAGGAGCAGGTGGGCTTTCCAACATATGCAGAGTTGGCTGTTACAAATGGTAACCTCGAACATCCATTCTGTGGGGAATTCCAACATTTTCCATTCATTGTCAGCATAAATGGCCCCCAGGTTTAAACCTCCCATACTGCAATATCTGTGAGGAAATATAATTGCCATCAGCTGAGAGATTTTGCTGCTGTTTTGATTTGGAGAGCTTTTAAAATTCTGTAATTTAATTTTTATATATGAATAGAGCATAATAACTATTTTAATTATAAACAATATCAGATATGGTAATGCAATAATTCATTAGTATTCTAATTGTTAAGAGTTACTGTAACTGATATTTGCTTTGGTAATTGGTATTTTAATTGGTAATTGGTGTTCCAAATGGCCATTGGGGTAATTCTTATTAGTGACTGGTAATTACAATGGAAATTTTTAATTGGTATTCTAATTGGTTTGGTAATTCATATTTGGTTTTCCATTGGTAACAGAGCAAAGTGGTCATTTGTAATAGATAATTGGTTTGGTAATTGATTTAGCAATTGGCATTGTAGAGAGTACAAAACAAGTGATCAAAACACACTAATTTATTAGTAATGTAAAATATGTAATATTTTGAAATTAAAGCTAGTTTACAAAACTGGCAATCAAATAATTTCAAACCAAAAATCTCTTACTAAAATATTTAAATTTTAGAAAAATGCCTAATTGTCAGGACTTTAAAATTTAAGTCCTCTCCTCTCCTCTTATTAAGGTGTCTTGGTATGGGTGAGATCACATACCAGAGGATCAATCCCATGACTCATCTGGTCCTGCTGAAACCCAGCCCCAGCTGTACCCACCTGACACCCTGGACATGGTCCCCCAAAGGAACATTTCCTTGTTATCCTGTTTTGAAGCACCTGCTCCTGAACTATCACCTGAACATCACATCAGCCTGCAGATATGGCAGAACTTTCCCCAGTATTGGTCTTCAGTCAGGATATTTAATGCTGTATGAAGTCAGATACGGTAAAAGCAGCTGGGTTGTCAAAAAGTTATTCCTCATTTCCCATATATATGGGATTATTATATTATATATGATTATTTTCTATACTGGAGATCCTTTGTTTGACATTCTGCAATACAGGAAAGAGTGCAAGCCACTGGGTGGGAAATCACGTCACTTTAAATAAAAAGGACTTTGGAGTGCTGCTATGCAAATATCATCCATGAAAAGACAGTAAGACTAAGATCTAAAGGGAAGAGTAACTAAAATTGCTCACTACAGCCTTTGATGCAAAAAAACGCTTGCTTATATAACGGATGGTACAAATTTTCACAGAGAAGTATCCAGAACTGCCAGCACTATTTCTGTCCTATTATGGCCTTTGGAAAACTATTGATTTTCTTTCAGATGCATCAAGTTGAGCATCCAGTGCCCATTCTTCCTCTCCAAAATGCTTTGCCCAAAGATGTTTGAATATCTGGCTCATTAGGCTGTGTGCTTCCATGATCAGCATAGAAATCCAAGTGAGAAAATACCCTTTCGGTCATCCAACTCAACCCTCAGCACTGTGGAATTGTTCCCTCTCCCTCTATACACTTCTGACTGTTTTATTCAGCCCAGTTATAAATGACTCAGATAATTAATTCCCCTGGAACACTGCTCACCACTAGTGACCACTACTATTATGAACTGGGATTACATCCAGTTAAAAGGAGGAAGATTTCAAGATGATATGTACAAAAGGAAAACAGGGAGCAGCCAAAGGAAAGCTGTGAATTTATTACTAAGAGCCTGTGTTTTGAAGTAAAAAACCCCAACATTTAACAAGAGAGTATAATTTTTGATACTGTGTCTATTTCGGACAATTAGAAGTTAATCTGGACCTTTAACTACAAACCAGAAATTCCTCAGAGTCTGGTGAGTTTTTTCCATCAGCCAAAGGTCCTTCAGAGTGTAGCAGGAGTTTTGGTAAGAGTTCAGTTTTAGAACTGGGATTTTGAGGGTATGACCTTCAAATTGTAAAAAAATCTGCTTGTAGTTTAACCTATCTGGATTCCAAGAAAAATTTCCTTCTATCTCCTCCACTTCAAATAATAACATGGACAGGGAATTATTTTTAAAAGGCTCCTTACAAACTGGAATATGAGAGTGCATTTCCCACATCATTTTTGAGATCACCTTTATCCTTCTTAAATTATTTTCAAGCTCTAAGAGGGTTTCAAAAAATGATTCAAAATGCTTGTCTCCACTAACCAGTAATTCAAGGCTGATTTGTAAATCCTTACATAATGTTCATGGATTTTATAGTGTGAATTACATTTTTCAAATGATTCTCCTTTCTCATATTATTTTCCTAAGTCTTTTAATTTAGCCAATAAAAACCCATTTATTTCTGATTTGAAAATTAGTTAATGCAAATAAGGCCTGGCTGACATTTTCAAGTCATTTGCCAATGCCCTTATAGCCTGCAGTCCCTCCTCTTGCCTCTTCTGAAACCACATTTATGCCTGTCTCTGTGTGATTGATTGATTGTTTGTTGGGTATATACATTGAGATACATCAAGAAAACATGATGTATTGCTGCTGGTCAGTATGTGTGCCACATGTTAATAATTATTCACACGTAAGAGTTTGGGCTAGGTCTACATTGGAGCTCACAGCAGAAACTCCTTAAAAAAACAATGAAGAAGACACCTTGAATTCTTCCTACACAGCAAAGACGACTGTTGGGGTCAAAAACATGAAGCAGTTTCCATATGCACCACTGTGCCTAATAAAGTCCATGTGCACTATTCTGGTCCTGTGCTTTATTGATGTACTCTATTGCTTCTGGATCCAATACAAAAATTAGTATGGGGAAATCACATTACACTTCTTTGCAGGGGTAGGCTTGTCCTTCATTTGGCTACAGACAGCGTGAGAGGATTTGCTACCTTATTTCTGCCCCCCTCTCCAAAAGAAGAAAAAATAAAAATAATAAAAAAGAAAAAAATAGAAAGCATAAGGACCACCTTATTAAAATCCCCAACACTAAAGAACTACATTTCTATCTTCCCTCATATTTCATGTTCTGAACTAACCCCTGCACCAGCATCACCAAATTCTCATCCTCTGTCTTTTTGCATATACTTTTGAAGTTATTTTGAACTTGAAGCTAATCTTAAAGCTGGTGTCTCTCAGTTGTATCCTTCCAGGGCCACCTTCCATGCTAGCAGCAGTGCTGGTCAATGATTGTCAGTGTTACAAATTCGTCATTTTTTCCTTTTTTTCTTTCTGTTTTGCATCCATCTTCTCAAGAGAAACTGCAGGAAAAATACAGGACATTTTGGCTTGAATCCTGTCTTACATGTTTGATAGTTTCACCACCACATAAAAACTCGAAAGGTTATCTCCTGCAAAGTGCAGTAACATCATGATTCCAGAAAATGCTCAACAGGCAACATCAGCCTAGGGACTACCACCCTTCAAGTCACTCCACTGCAGGCAATAATACAGCATGAGGATATCACACAGGTTTAAGCACATTAGCTCAGGTACTGGAGGTTGATTTATTGCAAAGGCACAGAGCTCTACATGTACTAATTCAACTTGCTTCTAAACTAACAGCTGTGACCTTGCAGTAATTGCTATGACTTCTATCTGTTGTTTTCTAGAGTCTCACTACAACTTTGGTGTGTACATGCAGGTCTTTGGGTGCTAACCATAGATGTCCAAGCCCCAAGATGTCCAACTCAGCAGAGAGGCAGTCACTGCAGTCAGTGGGATTTTCAGAATATTTCAATTTGCTCCAAGTTACAAACCTGTTCCCAGCCTACCATGGGAGGCCAGACAACCCACACACTGCACCTACAAGTACTCACTTATGTTTAGGTCTCTTAATATGGAGGTGGCCACCACATCCAGTGTGTGATTTTGAAGAACAGCACAGTGATGAGCAAGTTTGCTGCTGTGATGACCCTAAAGGACAGATGTACACTTCAGCCTGTACTGAGCAACCAGACCAGTTGTTTACTGCTCTGACGCACAGCAGTGTCCCAGTACACTCAAAAAAAAGGCACTCCACTCTTCCCCTTCCTTCCTTCTCAGGCCCCCAAGATCCTTACCAACCTCATCTCTACAAATGCTCATATAGTTTCAGGCTATGCAACAGAAATTAATTATTCCCCTATTTCTGCTCTCAATGTGTTGTATTCCTTCCCCCATCTCCCAGTATCTAAAATCTCCCCTTCCTTCCTGATGAGGCAAGGAAAGTTTTGCTTCATGCCCTTCATGGTAACAGCCTAGCCTCTAAATAGAAGAGATGACAGGCAAATGAGGGTACAACATCCACAGGCAAGTGGGTAGCGGTGAAAAAGGACGTGAGTAACCAAAAAACAATGATGCAGCACCTCCAGTTAGACTCATCTTTGCCAGTGAGGCTCAGGGAAGGCGATCAGTTACCAGTGGCTTGTTTTCTTTCTTGCCTTTCTTTGGTGTGAGCTGTCGGGTGGTGAGGCAGCTGGTGTGCTGTGACAGCTGCTTGCCATGCTGCTCATAATCACCCCATTGATACCTTGAGCTGCCTTTGGCTGTTGTATCCACCTGTTGCCTTTGGTCTGAGCTCCTAAACCCTGTATTTCAAGGGCTGTTGCTTGCTTGTGTGTTCTCCAGCCCTGCCATGGGCCCCTGTGTGCTATCACAGGGTGAGCAAAGCCTTTTTTTTTGGCCTTGTGGCTCGTTCCTAATGTACTATTTCACCATCTCCCACTGCACTATTGTCAATGGAAAGAAAAAAAAAAAAAAAGAGAGAGAAAAAATAAATTTATGATGATTTTATGAGTACTTTTTCTTTAAGCTCCTGTGTCCACATATTTCCAATATAGGGCTCTGCAACATTTGCAATCTTCAGATCTGAAGAGACTTTCATCTGCTTCTGAACACTGCCAACTCAATGGACAGATTGATTACACTTGGGACAGGCAATCACACTATAAAATGTTGTGTTTCATAAAAATAAAGCTTCACTTCTTTCTCCCACTTCAGCCAAGTTTTCCAGAGCATACTATCCAAAATTATGCAATAAAAGCAGTAACTGTTTTCTGCAAGAGATGTTGCTCCAGTGGTCATTCTGCATTGCAGTCTCCAGTTTCTCAGGGAGGGAGATGTCAAAAGGAGGGTTTTTTAATATAATATGAAGCCTCACAGCGACTTTACACACAGTTTAAATAAAACAATGAGAAAACTGAGATTCAGAAAATACTGAAGTTTCAATAGCACAGCTCTAGCTTGTCTCAGACAGTAAAAACCTGAACCCTTCCATGGAGGGTTTGCCCTTGCCAGCATGCATGTATTTATCAAAACATCATGTTCCTGGAGAATTTGAACTTGACTGTGGTTCTGCCTAAGGAACAAAGGCCTACAGAAAAGAAATCTAAAGTAGCAAGTAATACAGATGCCCAGAAACTCTAGATAGGAATGGATCTCTGAAGGTCACCTGGTTCAGTCCCCGTTCAAAGCAGATGTTACAGAAAGTAGCTCTGGGCTTTCCCTGGGCAACTTTGGAGTATCTTCATGCTGTGTGCCAAGACTGTTTAACAAGTTCACCATTTTCACTGTGAAAAAAAAAAACCCACCCAAACCCCTAATATTTCATGTGAATTTCCCTTGCCCCAAGTTTGCCTTTTTAAACTATTTGTTTAAAAATACTGAAAAATCTTTATGTCATCTTCTGAAGCACAGAAAGATTGCCCACCTGCCAGACTGAATAACCTGGCAAAATTTTAGGCTGATTCCCCAAGAAAAAGAGGTTCACAAGATCCCATATTCAATGTCTTTCTGTCTGTTCCCCACTGACACTTTTCAAACCTGATAGTTTGTTTCAAGCAAGTATGATGGAGTACAGCAATCTCCCATAGATTTCTACAAGTTTGATGAAAACCATTTTGTGGGCAGATGAGAGAGACCATTGTCAGTACCTTCATTGACAAAAAGCTGCAATTTGAACTCAATTGTTATTAGATACCTGAGGATCCACATGGCACAAAGGCATTCTGAATGTCACTGCTAAAAGAAACAATGTGATCAGACGGCCAGCATTGTATTAGTCATCAGAGAATCCAACCACAGGCTATACAGATCCATAGGGAACTAGGCTTCATTAATTCTGCTACTCATGAAATGCCTTGGGTTTTTTACCTTTACTCCTATGCTTCAGCTGAGCGGTCATAAATTTGTACGGGCAAAAAAAAAGCTCCTTCCTATAATCTCCCTTTATATATCATCCTTCTCTTACATGAGGAAAAGAATGGCTAAGAATAGCTGGTCAGATGATTTACTATTACAATTTTCTGTGGGTATATGGGATTTCGGGATGTCACTCATCTGCCTTTAACAATAGCAAGGACACAATTGTTTCCATAGTAATACCCATTCCAAAGGGGTGAAGGTGTGTGTGTTGGGGGGGACAGTACAAAGCAAACAGAAGGCAGAGTTACACAGACTTGCATATAGGACAAAAATCAGGCACAACAGAATTTGATTCTGCAACCTTGCTATAGAAATTCCTTTTTTAAGGTCATCCAATTACACTGAAATCAGCAGAAAACTGAGTTAGCAAGCGCACAGGCAAAACTCTTCCACAGTTTAGACAATGTGAATAGGTGAGAAAGCTTTATGCCTTTTGTCACTCTCCAGTTATGAATAACTTAACCACAAATGTACCACTGCTAATGAGAGAACACATCCCCTAGTTTGTGGTGACAGAGTAGTACATATTATTGCCATACTATTTCATTTCTTACTCAGTGCAATAGCCAAGTGTGGTCTTGCAGGACAGCCTCCTAAATAACCTAGTAGGTTAAAATAGATGGTCTCTCTGTGTTGCTCTAAAGAAGAGTTAACCAATAAACAATTCCTGACAAACAAGCTAAACATGTCTCACACCTTTTCATCTAAAAATACCATCTGAACAAAAAAATTCTGCTGCTGCAGCATCTGTCAGGACTTTTCTGTCGCATTCTAGTATTCCTGGACACCCTAAAGGAAACAAACATTGCAGAAACAAAGGAAAGCCAACTCTGAAGTAAACAAAGCGCTTCTGACTCTTTTGTCTATGGTTTAATAGAAAATGCTCATCACACAGTCTCCCAGCTGCAGCAGGAGAAGCACCCAAGAAGGTTCTAATAAAAATAGCTTCTATAAATTGCTGAGGGAAGGCAAGAAATTGAAGAATTTATCCATGATTCCATTTATCCAAGATGTCTCCTGGTGCTGGTGCTAACAGCTCTGCTATTGACTCAGTCAGTTATATGACTCTCTGGGCTGGAGCCAGTACAGACCAGCAGAAGAAAAGCTCAGGCCTCAGAAAGAGGAACAGGGAATTGGATCATAGGTAATAAAACATTTTAGTCCATATCTTAGTCCTCAAATGACACAGTTGTTTTCTAGTGTTTTGCAATATGAACTATGAATCCAAACATTAGGTGGTTATCAAAAAACCCCCACATTTCATTTCTAAATCTCCTCTCCAGGCTGGAGTTCAGAAGTTAGCTTTTCCTAGCCAACCACAGAGAATACTTCCAAGACAGGGCTCTCTTAGGAACACATGATACTGCTGATTAACCTTTTGATAAAACATATTGTCTGTTCCTTAATTTTTAAAGTGTTTTCTTCATAATGTGAATGCATAGAATGGTTTGGACTGAAAGGGACCTTCTAGTTCCAACCCCCCACCATGGACAGGGACACCTCCCACTAGACCAGGTTGCTCAAACCCCCATTCAGCCTCATCTTGGAACACTTCCAGGGATGGGGGTCCTCCACAGCTTCTTTGGACAACCTGTTCCAGTGATTCACTGTCCTCACAATGAAGAATTTCTTCCTAAAATTTAATGTAAACCTGCCCTCTCTCAGTTTAAAACCACTGCTGCATCATCTTTGCTCCAGGTAACCATGTGCTGCCTTAGCTGTCTTGGTACCTGAAGAACACTGGAGCAAAGAGGCAGACATTAAGAGGCAGATAACATCCCTATTTTTGTGCTTTGATGTATTACTTCTTCAGCAATCACCTTGTAAGCACAATCGAAAATACATGCCTTAAAAAGCAGCTGGAAAATCATTACACTGCACAGAAACCCATCCCAGGATGGAAAATGAATGTGTCCTACACACACATTGGATTTCTGAGATGGCTACAGGGACACAACCTGCGGCAGGAACATTACTCAACCCCTGCTTCTCAACCTCAAAATGATGTGAGAAAATCTAACTCTTCTCAACAGGGCTGCAAGATAGGTGGTGCCAAAACACAATTACAGAAGGATTTCTTTGGAAGACACCCCATCCCACCAGCTGTTTGTTCCATTTTATTCCTTGAGTTGAGCCTACAAGGTGAGCTGCACAGATTGATTCCAGGCTGATCTGCACTCAGAATCTTGCTGCCATTGATGTGAATTTATTTTCCTGTGGATCCAGGGATGCTGTAGGGATCCTCTTGTCCTAGTAGAAACAATATTGAATGGGCTTGAGCTATGTGATTTGGGTTTTGTTGTTTCAACAAGCAGTTGTAAAGCACACATATGCACCCCTCCTGCTTTACAGAGCACAAAGTGCTAGTGACCTCTGTGTCACACAGGTGCCACAAGATCTCAGGTGAATATTCTGAAGTAACAAAACCTGAACTGGCAGCCTTTCTGTGACCAAAGTGTTTTATTAGTAAAAACAAGCACGCAAACATACATTTTATGCTGAATACTGTATGACACTACAACAAATTTGTGGGGCAGGAAGGAATAACACCAGCAGGCTTTGACTAAAGAACAAATGTAGCCACAATGATTGTAATATTTGTAGAAAAGGCATCAAAAAGAAATAGCCAGACAGTCTCTTGAGGACCAGACTATGATACATCCTGAGGACTGGCACTGGTAGAAGAAAGAGAAGATTGTATTTCTCTTTTGGAGTCACTAGATGTTTCTCCTGAAACACAGGGGTAAGTGGTTTCTCCAGACTCACTGTGCTTCCCTGTGCAGCACATACTGATGGGAGGACTCAGCCTGGGGAGGGAGGGGGAGCCTTAAGTACAGCTGCACCCATGCACTGAGCAGAGTGTGCCACAACAGGCAATAGCTCTGCCACAATCCACTGCAACCTGTGGGGAGGGATGAGGAAGTATGTGATGAGTGCATTTTATCCTAGCTGAGGTTTATAACCATTACAATAGCAACTGAGGTCTCTCCCTCACCCTCCAATAATGGCCTCATTTTATTAAGTGCCGTACAAACACACAGAAAAAGTGCCTCCTCCGCACAGCTACATCTCAAACAAACTTGAGCTGGAAAATGTGCAGGTCTCATCCAGACTCATAATGATTTCTCATTGCTGGAACTGAACATCTATGCCATACAGACTGATATATACCGTCCCTATTTTAAAAATGACATAATGGGTTGTTTTCATATCTAGCAGGAACAAGGAAAATGTGAACAAAAGTCAAGAGAGAAAACAAATCTGTATATTTCCATGAAAGAACCAATCTATTTTCAAGTCATTTTAGGCTGTGTTTTTAGTTAGGTTTTGTTTGTTTATTTGTTGGTTTCTTTTGCCATACTGATGAGTGATATTGATTTGCATTGCATAGAATTTGCAGAAACAATCCTATGTCTATTTCCATTAAATGCAGCATTCAGAGCACCCAACATCACTTGGAGACTTTCCTGACTTTGATGCCTTTATACTAGCAAAGGTAGAGCATCAGGAAAAAGCTTTGTCATCTTGTTTTTCTCAATCCTTTCCCTTCACAGTTTTGTTTATTTGTTTTAGGAACACACTTTTTTTTGCACTTTGCTATGCATATTTATAATGAAAAGATGATTTGTGTCCTCATTACTGCTCTATTGCTCAATGATGAAAAAATCTTAACAAAGGAAAATGATTTTCAGTCAGCTCATAACGTTCTATGCAGGTGAACTGGAACTGTAAAGAGTATAATTTAATGAAAGAAGGTGAGAAGATTAAAAAACCCTACTAATAAGGGTGTTTCTCTGCATTGAAAGATCACTTAGGAGCAGAGCACTGATTTCCTTTGTGTTAGAAAAATACAATGAAAACAGTCAAAAGCAGCATCCCCAAGGTCAAAGAAGCCCATGTCTAACACAGTATACTTACTCTTACTCTTCTCAACAACGTCCTTTTTCCACTTGTATCAGCATTTTGTAATTTTCAGATAGTGGAGAGAAAATAAACTCATGTGTCTCAGCCAGCTTTTAGTTCTGAAAGAACATGCAAAAATGCCACAGAAAGCACTCGAAGCTCTGTGCACTATTAGTGGAGCAGCTCATGAACATCCACCTAGAGCTGCAGACACAGATTCAAAACCTGCAGAGAAAGAGACTCCAAAATTGTGATCTTTAAAATGCTTGTGAGATTTCTGCCATTTGCTCCAGAGACCTGGAATGAAGAGTGAGTCAATGCCAAGCCTCACTGAGCAGAGCACGTGGTGCTGAATGGTCCAAACTCAGAGCCAGTTAGAGCTGCTGGAGCCAAAAGGTGCTGCTCCAAATGGGAGAACCATGCCATGGCTTCACACTCAGCACAGCAGCTTCTGTCCAGTGTGCCGGAGCTGAGATTAGAGCATCATACAGAGACAAAAAAAAAGGAGGAGGGGTCAACGGACTTCAGCCCAAAGGAACATTTCTAAGGCTCCTTCCCCAGGCATCAGCAAATGTGTGACAGGCAACAGATGTCAGGTCAGCAATTCCCCGCCTCTGAATCTGGGAAAGCCTGTGTTTTAAAACGGAGGTTTCTCCTAGCAAGTACTCACCAATCTTCTGGCTCTTCTTTTCTCTTATCTTTGTCAGGAGTTGGTGGAAGGAGTGTGACACAGCACAGTATCACTGCCATTAGAGCAAAAGATAAAACCTTGTTAGTACTCTGCAGTGCCACCCTCAACAGAAAAGGTAAAACATCACAAAATATCAATAGAGCAGAAGATTAAGCTGAACTGCATTATGACGGGTATGGCTACCAACACCTGTCAGCAGTAAACTGAGAATTTTTTTTTTAAACAGGCATTCTTAACTGTGTTACATGTTTCTTTCCTTTATTCATTGAGTTCATAATCCAAGTTACATAAAACAGCAGCTAAAGTAGTTCTTCATTGCTCAACTCCAATTTAAAAGGACAAAGCAAGAAGCTGAAAAGAATAATATTTGGGGAACTGGATAGTTTCAGGGGATAGTTAATGATGGGATAGAGAGACTTGAATGCCTGCACCACTGGTTTTAATTTGGTTTGGGGCAGTAGTGACACAAAGTCATTACTGTATGAGAGCTATTCATGGGTCTTTTGTGTGAGATGAAGTGGTGGTCTCAGTCTGTTCCTAGCTGGTGGACATCTGCTTTACAAAACCCAGCAGCACATCTTGCTTTCAGCAGCTGGCAAAGTCAAAAGCCAAGACCAGACTTGGGAAAGGAGCAGGGCTACTGTACTACCCAAGCGACAAGCTGAAGTGTGCTGTGGGGACAGCCCGTAACAAGGACACTGCCATGCCTCATCAGTGACACAAACAGTGACTGTCCCTTGGCAGCTCAACCTTTCAAAAAGACCAACATTTGACTACATATGGAGCTGGACAATTAACAAAGGCCCCGGGTAACCCACTCACTTTCATGGGTTCTGTCATTTCCTGGACTGCTTTTTTTTATTTGCTGGATGGCAGTAAAGCTGCTCCTGGACAATGAAATTTCTGATTGGGTTTTTATTGTTATTATTTGCAATGTGTTAGTGCCTGCAGGTCATAGACAGGATTATGACTTTGTTGTGATAGGTGCTCAGAAACCACTAGTAAGAGACAGTTCTCACTTTGATGACCTTATAGTTTAAACAGAAAAGCCTGAGAGTGAAAGAAGAAAAAAGATATTATTATCCTCATTTCATAGCGGGGCAGCAACTGTGCAGAAAGACAAACAGCAGTATGTCCCGAGGGGCTGAGCTCATGTTGCTCTTCCTGAACTCAGTGAAAACTGCGGGTGCTCAACAGTACAGAAAAAAAGGGGCCAACATCACTTAACAAGTAAGGAGGAGAACCAGGACTTGGTGCCAAACTGGTCTTGCTTGTTTAACAGCTTGCAGAGAAAATGTAGAAAAGCTGAAAAATCATGTTGCTTTAGGAGTACTTGTTTGTGCTGCAGCAGCACCTGAACTTGTCGGTTCCTCAGGCTCTGCGGTTTAGGGAGAGAAGGCTACCACAGGAAATGGCCAAGGTTTTAGGTCTTGTTTTTCAATATTTTTTTCTCCTTGTTCAAAATAATTTCTGTTGTGGTCCTCAACCTCAAGTTGTGCAGGGGCAGAATTGTACTTATAGTGAAGACCCTCGTCAACTTTCTCCCCAAGGACTGTATGCCTGGGAAGTGGTGGAAAGGATTTTGTGCCCCCATGGTGCTCTTTTCTGCTATCATAGCAGAAAAGTCCCCTAAAATGGATAGATAAAGATGAGCCTTTGGGATAAGCAGACAGTCTTCTAAATTAAGAACTGGACATATGAACATATCTTCTCTCTTATTTGAAAATTATTTAAGAAACTGCCACATAACCTTGTGAAAATCAATCTGCCTGTGGGCAGAACACCGGATAAGTGTTAAAAATCAGTGTACTGGCTTCTTCCATGAGCACACTTCCAAGTGCATCATTTATGTCTTGTTTGATAGTTGGCTCTACCTATGGATGAAGAGAGAAAAGTGAGCAAGACCTCTGAGTTTATATGAGGCAGCAGGAGGAAACACTCGACTAGAAATGATGGAGAAATCCTGAAAGCAGTCGTGGTGCTGCAGGATGTACGAATCCAGGAAGCAAGGGATCTTTCTGAGCTAACCAAAGCATCTAACCTGATTGCTGTAAAGATTTTTTCAAAGTAAATAATCAAGGTCTCAAATGCACCTCTTATCAACCTAAATAGATAAATAAAATGCTTGATGGATGAAGGACAACACTCCTGAAATGGCAAAGTTGTTTTTTCATTAAAATATAAAATTAAACTATTTGGAAAAAATATCTGATTGAGAAGGCAAGAATTTGTGATTTAGAAAAAGAGCACAGGATCAGCTGGATTATCTCATCTGTTACCCCCTTGCCTCTTCTTCCTGAAATAAGAACTGAAGGAAATCCCAGTTGCAATATGTCGTGGTTTAACCCTGGCCAGCAACTAAGCACCACACAGCTGCTCACTTACTCCCTGCCCCCAGAGGGATAGAGAAGAGAGTTGGGGAAAAAAAAAAAGCAAAATCAATGGGTGGAGATACAGAAAGTTTA